>VZRL01002171.1:497400-671227 GCA_013397895.1 Origma solitaria
GAGCGGGGCCGAGCGGGGCGCGGGGAGCGGCGGCGGCTGATTGGACGGGGGTGATGTCACTCGTGCGCGCGCGAGCGAGCGGGAGCGCGCGCGAGCCGGGCGGTGAGGCAGAGCGGGGAGAGGTGAGGGAGAGCAGGGGAGCGAGCGAGGTAGCGAGCGGGAATAGGTGCTCCTGTGCCCCGTTCCCAGGAGCGGGAGGAGAGCCGAGTCGGAAGCAGTGGGCTGAAAGCGGGGTGAGGAGTGCCGTGGGGCGGAGGCGCGCACCGGCCGGCAGCCCTGGCTGCGGTGGGCGGGGGTGAGATGAGAGGGGCATCTGCAGAGCGGGAGGGGCGAAGGTGAGCAGGGCCGGAGGTGAAGGGGGCTCGGCATCCCTCCGTCCGCGCCCGTCCCGCTGTGTGACACATGACTGCAGGTAGAACAGCACCCCTCGCTGTCCAGAGAGCTTGTGCGGCACCGGCTGCCGCTCTCACAGAGCCACACACACATAAGCACAGACACACAGACACAGGCGCGCACTGCCACAGTCACAGCCGCACGGGCACAGGCGTGCGCCCTGCACATGCCCAAAGGGCGGGTGAAGCCCAAGTTGAGCTGTTGCCCGTACCCCCGAGCGTGGCTCTCAACTGCGCCGGCATCACTGGACTGCAGAAAAAAAGAGGCGGGAGATGGGATAGACCTCAAGGGTCGTGATGCTCGAGACTCCCGAGAGATGTGCTCGGCAAAGCCAGGTTCAAATTTTCAATTGATACCCTTCTAACAAACTAAGAGAATGATTTTGAAATGTCACGATTTGTCTTCAGCCTCAGTTTATTTTCTGAACTTTGCATTTTCTATGTAGGACCATATTTCTTAATTCTTTTTAATTACCACAAAAGCTACATGTTTATTTTTAAAGCTTGTACTTGTCCTTTGAGACCAAGTCTTGTGGTATTTTCCACATTATAAATTGCAGAAATCAAAACTCCCGGAGAGGAAAAAAAAGACAAATATAGGGTTTGCTGCATACCCTCTTGTAGAAAGCAAACAGGTCCAGAGTAGTGGAGACATGATCCACCGAAGGGTCAGTCATGAGCTGCCAAATTTGTGGTGGCTGCGGGAAAGACTCATGAGGGACAGAACATGGAACCTGCAAAATGCTGAGACATGAGTTCACCCTGTATATGAAACACAATTTTTGATGGTAGCAGGGGCTGCAACCATGACACTTTATGTTTACAGAGAGTGACAGGTAAGACACAGTAACTAGAAGGCACAGCAGAAATAACACTTGACTAGGTCGTGCCACCTGCATGACAGTAAGGAGCAGAGAGTGAAAAACTTCAGCTAGTCCAAGGCCCTCTGCGTGAGGCCCTTTGTTTCATGATCGATCCTTATGTTGGGAGTAACACCAAAGCAGCATACATTACCCCTTATGAAAAATCAAGTTTCTGCAGCAGAGAGACATCTGAAGCCCTTTTTTGTCCCAGCCACTGGAAGTAAGGAGGGGAGGACTACTTCACTTATAGCTGTCATCTTGGATATTTCTCAAATGTCTGAAAGGATTTGAACTCTAAAACACAAGATAGCACTGACTTTACGGCTTTACTGTTTGCTGATTGCACCAAATATGGTTATGTCAAGTTCAGTGAGCTCATACTCTCACAAGCATATGCGTCAGAAGCTTGTTGTTCAAGGATAAAAAAGATAGTTCATAAGAAACCCCAACCCAATAGATTTTCATTTAATCATTCCAGAGTTGGAGATTTAGACTTGGGTCTTTAATCCCTGTGTCTTAATCCAATACTGAGCGTTGTATGTGTACACAAACATTCAGAAGAAGAGAAGAGCTGTCACCATGGGTGTGCTTTCAAAGCAGCAGGGACAGAGATTACATGCCAGGGAGAAAATTGGGTGGTATCAAAACTGCAGAAAAAGTGGTAAATAAAGACTGAATAGCATATTAAGGTAAACAGGTTCGATTATGCATATGGCACAGTACATAGTAATGAAACAGAAGGCATTTGAAGTATTAGTGAGCTTTGAATCTCTGGCACAGACCTCACATGAACTTCAGTTTTTAGACACCATAAATGCTTTCTTGTGGTGAGGACCATAAAACTGTTTCAGCCCTTGCCAGGATTTAGAGCAGTCTTAGGACTGCTCTGAATGGTGTTAAGTAGCCTCAGGCTGCATTTTGCTGCTATATGCTCTGAAACACAAAGTCAGCTCTAGGATGATTTGTTGAAGGAAGTGCTGGCCTGCTTGGCATGTGCCTTCTGACATACAGCACGGGCTAGTGTGTACTGCCATAGTATATTTAATACTTACAATACTCTCTGAAGGATGTTCCTCCCTAATATTCAGTAATTTCAGTTTCTGATTTCATTGCCAAAAGTTAAGATGGCTGTCTTACACATTTTGAGGCAGGGTAATTTTTTACTTAAATATACCAGTGGGTGTCTCTGCACTGCACAGAACGTCTCTGTCTCTCCGTTTGCTTGATTCAAATACCCTTCACTAGAGCCAGGGAGTCAGTAAAACAAAACAGGAACAGAAGACAAACAAAAAGCAGAAACAGAGGGCTTTTGGCACCCTGTGCATTTGTATTCATCAGCTGCTTATTATTCCATAACACTCTCCCTACGATCAATGTATATTTTAGTTCATACACGTACCTACATCCCTGGGTACTTGATTCCTATGAGGAATTTGCTTCCTGGAAAGAGTCACAAGTCATTTGGGATCCAAACGTAAGGATGAAATAGACACAGCTCCAGCCTGCAGCATTTGTGGAGGAGCTAACCTCACTTCCTATTTTCACAACACTCATAGCATCCACCATGGGAGGAAGGGGAGGGGGGGAGTAGGGAATATGAAGCAGGGACAACAGCTTTCTGTTATTATAATAAAATTAAGACAGAGGCCGGCATGAGCTTTATATACCCCTACCCAGTCCCAGCAATCTTTTAGAGGATTAATGAGATTAGAAGCTCCTATTGTTTTGCAAATGGCTGTTTATTTGAAAAATGGCTTTTCTTGTCATACAAAAATGACCATATGTTACTCCATACTCCAGTGCTGCCTTGGGTTACTACTAAAAGCAAAGAATGAATATCAATCCAACTGCAAATTTTACAAAACACAATTAATTTGCCCTTCAGCTCTGTGGCTGTAGAGTCTTACCTGGTTGAAGGTAATGTATTAAAGTGGCTTAAGAGTATTCCTTTGAAGAATCTTGCTGCAGCTATGCTGCTGTAAGAAGGCTAACAATGGTAACAATCCATTTTAAAATCCATGGTTATTTGAATTCCAGATGTGTATTTGCAGAGATAATTTGAACTCTGGCTATACCCAAGCCTGTCATCCATGAAATTGACACATGCAAGTTCCTTTTCATTGCTCCCAAATGATGCAAAATGTTTCCCATGATATTAAATGTTTTCAAATGAAAGTAAGTTTTAGAGTCAGGCTTAACTGAGCTGAACGCTACTCTTGTTGAATTCCAAGTTTTTCAGAGTGAATGGAACACATCAGAAAGGTAATTTTAATTATAGAGCTTAAAATAAAGCATAAAGCGAGACTTAAGATTAAAATTAGATCCTGTATCATATGAGTCGGTTCTCAATAGCTTGAAGTTTAATCATTGAGGCTGTTATTTCCTATTCTTGATCTCTTTCATGAATCAAATGTTTCTGGAAAATTATTTAGACATTTTTGAGGATGCTAAAGGACAAAATTAGATACCTTTATCTAGAAACAACTTTTTCAACCATTCTTGTAATGGGAATACTGTCCCTTTATCCCCCTCAGAAGGGATTAAGAACTTGAGGTCTGGCAAAAAAAGTAGCTTAGTGCTCAGACAGGTTTTTTTTGTACAAACAAAAATATTAATATCTGACACAGAACTGGAGCTGGAGAGAAATTAAGAGGATGACATGATAATATGTTTACACTCTGTTGATCACCAACTGGTACCATATGCTCTGGATACCAGTCCAACTTTGGACATTAGGTTGCTCTAAGTTGCACTGGGGTTTGTTTAAGAACCAGTCACATCATGTCACGGTTTGCGTGAATATAAAACTGGATTTTCCTCTTAGCAGGCAGATCTCAACTTTCCTGTGATTCTACCCCACAAATGGAAATATTTAAAATGTAATATTTAACTTTCCCATTGAATTCTTTTCTCTCTGAGTCAGAATATCAAGTTTCTCTATTACCAGGATATCGAGTTTGTACCACAGCACAGGTGTCTCAGGTGCAACTTTAAAAAAGCAGAAATTGCCCAGATGCTCTCCAGAGTCAAAAGTACAATCTCTTACCAGTCCAGTCTGTATTCCAAGGATGCATACAACCAGATGCATAGACACAGCCTTCTCATAGCAAAAAAAAAAGGAGGAAACCAAAAGAGAAGTTTTTAGAAAGTAGATTGTGTGGCCCTATACTGGCTATTTCTCACACATTGTGTTGATTCTATTGATTACTGTTAATGCTCACAGTTACTCATTTAGCCCAGGTGACAGACTATCATGTCATAAACACAGAATTCTACAGTTTACTGACAGTTTCATATATGAGGAAGATTTTTCAGTTTTCTTTAAGTATATGTGAAAGTCTGCATAAGCACAATGCCAAAAAAGTACTAGTATTTATTGCTGTTGCAAGTCTTTAAGAGGTATTTTGTTACCTTAGTTTTCTCACCTTACTCTTACGCAGTAGAGTTTGGCAAGGGTACAGTGGGTTTTCTCCTAAGAATTCCTATCTCATTCACTATAAAAAGTGAATATATGTGACACAGCATCTCTGTAATACTTCTGTATGTTCAAAACAATCTACTGATTCAGACCTGATTTACAGATAAGTGGTGCTAAACAAAAATTCCTCTTCTTTTTTCATTATGACCATGAGTACAGTTCCCCGTGTTCTCCAAGGTTACTGTCTTCAAAACTTTTCTTCCAAAAATACAGATATGACAAGATTTTAGTGTCTTCATTTTAGTATATGCATCTAATATACAAAATGACGTGGAAATTACTAAATAAATTGCAAATATTTGAGAAAACTAGATACCCTTTTTTTTTTCAGAAATGCTAAACGTTTTCCATGTTCTTTATAGGGAAGGGAGAAGGTAAGTAAGATTACCTAAAATCGGGGCTGAGACTGGCACTTCAGGCTGGTTGAATGGAGGATAAAGAACACATCTACTGTCTTTGAAAATGAAAATTACTGAAGTGGCTTGCACAGTAACACATAGATTGTGAAAGATATGGAGCTTAGTTCTACTGTCTTGATAACTTGTTTTAAGCACTTTCTGCTATTTGAAATCATGCGGTATCAGGCTTTCACAAGAAAATACACGGATTTCAAAGAAAGTCACTTCATTCAAACCTCAGTAATAATGCAAACCTAATCTTTACTTTGGCCTCTGGATTTTTGTATTCTTTCAGCCTCATGTTTTGAGGGAAATACATAATGCATATTTCTATGTCACTTTTTATTTGCTTTTTAAAATAAAATATTCATCAGACATACAAAAAGAAAGAATTAATTTACTTCAAAGAAGAGGAATTTCTGTGCAGTAGGATTCCGCATATCTGTAGAGGCTACAGTATGCTCCAGTTTTCTGAAGAGTATTGAACTATTCTTTGATGATATTTTAAGAACCTCTTTCAGAAGGAGCATTTCTGATGGAGGACTGACTCTCAGTCACAGTAGGTATTTGTGTGTTATATGCTTAGCATTAGTATTGGATGCTTTCCCCTAAGGTGTGAAGATGCTTTGGACTTTTAGTACATTTATATTTACACTAGCCTGCTAATCATTGCTCATTAGCAATGTGGGATTTAACCTCTGTTTCCTAAATCTTATCTGAAATCTGCCTGACAGCACAAGGTACAGAAGCTGATACAGCCCTGCCTGATTGTGGGAGGAAATAGAAGAAAGATTAGTGCTGAAAATTGTATGTCTACTGTTGTCTGTGCTGTTAGTCGCCATCAAGGTCAGTGGTGGGTGGCTTCTTTGTTACTGCCATTTTCTTCAGCTGGGGAATATGGGCATGTCTGTGTCAAGGCTGCAGTGCTTGCAAAGCTGCTCTGAGAAGATCTTACTACTGAAATTTCTAAAACAAAGCAACCACAATGTCAGCTCAGTGGTAAAGACACACCAAAGTTTACTGCTTGCCAGCACGTTTGCCTGATGGTCATCAGTAGAGGAGATAAGATGCATCAAAATTATGTACTAGAGGAGCATCAAAATACATAACCAAAAACTACCATCATCTTCACTTATTTTTAATTCTTATTTCATTAGAAGAGGAGCCTTGCTTAACTAACACATTTTGTCTATCTTTGTTTTCATAATATCCTGTCTTAAGTATCCTAACCTCAGCTCTATCAGGTTCAAAAGTTGTACTACAGCTAGTACAGGTTTTCTTTCCTTGTGTCCTGATAAGATTGGACATTGTGTGAATGCCATGGTGAGCTTTTATGTGACAATGTAGATGCTGCAAAGCGTGCTGCAGCCCTACAGGTACAACATGTGGAACATAGAAATCTTCTAGTGCTAATGACAAGGCTACAACCCTGAAACCTCCATCCATATCTGAAATCTGTTTGTTCACCTTGTCTTGACGGCGTATGCGTGTAAATAAAGATGTAGATAGATGATAGCCAGAGACAGAGATACATTATATCAAGATAGATACATGCATGTATGCATGTTCCTGTGTACAAATGGATTTAGAACAATTTTCATCAGGAAGAAAAGAATAAAAAGCACTATGTCCTAATTTTCATCCAGTAAAATCTTTTCTTTTTGAGCTCCAATAAGTCTTTAATCTTCACAGCAATATATGACAAAACTTAATGTAGAGAATTCTTATGGGACTGATGCAAATTGGTTGCTCAGTAGTTGAGATCTTCTAATAGAAGTCTAATCTTTAAACTCAACCAGAAACTTCCACTTCAAAAGATTTTACTTTTCTCACTCATGTTTTTTCAAGCAAGGTATTTTTCTTCTAAAAGTACACAAAAGTAAAGAAATAAAGGGAGAAGTTAACAAAATGATACAGTGTAGTTAGGATTTGTTTCTTGGTGGTTTGGTGCTTTTTGTGCTTAGCAGGTACAAAACCTCGGGGGGGGGTAAAAATCCCCAACAATTACAGTTGACAATTAATGCCTCTCTAGTTCCTAACATTTTTGTGACTAGTCACAACAAGCTGCATCATGGCTTACAGTGGCAGAATAGTGGAGAGAAGGCTCTTGGCCAGACAGGAGAAGTAGGACACAGTGATTATATGGATGATTATGATTAGATTTATTGCTAATACAGTATCTAAATACTGCCAGTGCAGGATATAAATAACAACTCTGTCATCTATTAAATGGATTATAGTGCACTCAGGTAGTGGTCCCTCCTGTTTAGTCATGAGCTTCAGAGAGACCCTCTTGCTTTCTAAACTAGGTGTGGCTCAGTCCACTTAGTCTCAGATTTTGTCAACAGTTTATGTCTAAAGGGTTGTAATATAAGCTGGTTCAGCTAGAAACATACGGGTTCACAGCCTTGTAGAATTCACAATTACAAAGCAACAAAACATCTGTGTAGCTACTTCAGGGTTTTATCTCCCTCGGTGAGATATCTCTGTGCTTTTCATTCGTGCATACAACAGGGAGTGTTTCCTACGTTTGGGCTGAACACACCCTGAAAAAGTCCCTGCTGGGGTGTGTGTGGAGGGGACAGTCCACATAGAAGCTGCTTGCAACATTCGGAGACCAGTTTGCCTCATTGGCCCAGTTTCCAGCAGTGTTTTATACGCTTATGCAGGCTGATGGGCTCCAAAGTAAATGGCAAACACTTCATCTGCCCCTTCTCCGGACCACATTACTTATGCAAGCATTTAGACAGTTCCTCCTGCAATACCCACCTGGTATTTTCATCACAGGGCAAACCACATTGGCCATCAGAGATGGAGAGAGGGGGGTGGGGGCCAGGGGAACAATGCATGCAAAGACCCAACTCTTTTGTTGCCCCATCACACTTACTAAATTCAAAGGTGGTCTAGATAGCAGTGAGTTACCCTGACAGAGGACAGGTGTTAGTTCAAAAAAGAGTGAACACATGGAGATTCCATCTGAAGAAAACCAGTGTACTGTAGGACAGGATCTGCAGGTTATTCAAGATGATTCCTAAGCACAGGCAAACAGTGTCATAGTGCTGCAAAAAATCAAACATTGTACTGGGACTTAGAAACATGCAGAATTTGTATGTCAGTTGTACCACCCACCACAGGTCTGGCAAGTTCTTATTACAGTACAATGTCTGGTTTTGGACATGACAGCAAATGGATGTGGAGCAGTTGGACTGAGCTGAGTCATGCTGAGAAGAGTCACTGTGTCATATGAAAATATCAGACAAAATGGGATTGTTCAGCCTAGAAGACAGGGAACTAGCTGGCCACATGACAGCAGTCTATTATGGAAAAGGCAGAAAAGGAGATGCACCTGTTGTTCAAGCCCATAGTAGAGAAGACAAGAAGTAGTGGCTGTAAATTACAAGGAATCATCAGCTTAAATACTAGTGGTTTGAAGTCTCCAAGTTGCGAGCTTTGTAAAGACAAGAATAATCCTACTAAAGATGACCTTGCCTCAGGAGTTTGTGTGTAATAGGTGATCTCTTTAAAGCTCCTTCAGCCTTGTGATTGATTGTCTTATTAATGTCTAAATCTCAACTAGGCTGTTTTCCTGTCTCAAGAGCTGCAGGCAATAGCAAAACCAAATCCTGGGTATCTTCAGTGCCAATTTTAGGTTATCCAGACCATAGCAATATTGTATTCCGAAGCTGTAAAGTTTATTTTGCCCATATTACTTTGCATTAGCTGCATGATGATGGAAACACCTACTACCTTCTGTAAGATAGTGCAACACAAACAGTGGTTACTTCATTTATTGCCCTACCTGGGACCTGCTCAGCCGTAGCATAACCTGTCAATTTTGAAACAGAGAGAACTGCTGAAAATGCCAAGGCAGTGTCTAGATTAATCTCACCTACCTTCCTGTGCCTACAGTATAAATGTCTACAACCACACGATTCCTGCTGATCTCTGTTCACGGGGAACAGAGAAACTAGGCAATTTTAGAATGTAATTCATTTAACTTACTGTAGATGTCCGTATCAGGATGAGATGAACAGAAATGCTTATTTTTCTCCATTGACTAGATACAGACTTGATGAATAGCTCAGATGGAGAATTCTGCATGGCAAATATCCTTTTTCTCTCAGAAAAATTTTATCTGGTATGTCTGTATTCAGAGTCCAATAGCATTCACATAACAGTATTGAACAACTGTGATGACCAGCAGCTGTTTGAAAGAGAAGGTAGTAGGGAGACCTCACTCCATCTCTAAATTAATTCCTACAGCTGTCAACTGCAGATAAAACTATGCAGTAGAGATTATAAGTAAAGTTGAAATGACTGACCCCGTAAGAAGGAAGTATGATCATGCAAATGACTTTAAAACCAGAGAATTAATATGTAAAATCAGGGCAAGTGTCTTTCAGCATAAGAGTCAATTGATTGAAACTGGTGTGTACTGGTGTTTATTTTGAATTAAAAGGATCACTTATATTGAAAAGCGTAATATTTCTTCCCTTGGGCTCTCCAGATGAAGTGTGAAGGTCAGGTTCATGTTATGTCTAGAGTTACATACTCATTACCAGATTTTTGTATTTTCAATCTTAAAAAAAGAATCTAAAAGGAAGGAGCATGTCACTTCTAGTCCTAAGATTTTTTTTTCTCGAAAATGTCTCCCTTTCCTATGTCAGGATTTTCAGTAAAACACTATTCTTTAATTGAGAAAAGAGTATAATGCACTCTTTAACCTCAGTGTTTGAATATTTAACCCTGCCTTCCTCTACAAAATCAGTTTTCTTCCTACAAGATCACATAGTTTTCTTTTCCTCTGGATTCAACAGTTGTGTTAAATTAAATAATATAGCATTGAAACCTTACCAGATATACAGATATTTACCAGTGCTTCCCTGACAGAGTCAGGCATCCTGATTGGTTCCGTAATTCCTGGCTGTTCCACCTTGCCCTTCTTTCTTCTCACCTGGTCCCTCTTCAGCATTTGCCCCCAGTTTATTTCTCTCTATCTTTCTATTACTGTTCTGGGATTGCATATGACAATTAGATGCCATGCTAATGGTTACAGTATGTGTACCCACTTAGCAAAAGCATTTAATTATCAAGTTCCAGTCTGAATATTGCTTTACACAATGCTGGAATCATTCTCAGTCAGTCACTTGCAGGAGAAAAATAGAAGAAAAGTCTTAGCTGTGGGGCTACTAGAGACAATGTTTTCTCAAGTGCATAAGGTTTTAATTGTTTTTTGCTTGCTTGAGGATCCAGAATACAGAAGCAAATCAAGATGAACAAAGACCACCCTCTAGAAATTTGCCCTATACAAAGACCCTTGAAAATACACTCAGCATTGGACTATATTTCTTTTAGCCATCTTAAAAACCCCATCAACTTTGACAGGAAATAATTTATCTATAAAATGGAATAACTAGGGATCACAGGAAGATTGCTGAGAGTTCTATGTATATTACCCAGATACACTGGAGTCCTGAAATAGGAGGTTGAAGAACCTTTCTCTGAACAACAGGCTGTTGTGCAGCCGTCCCTAGAGCTTCATTATAAACATGTTTTTAGATAGCTCCTTGGAACTCGTATTGAGATGAAAAAAGACTATGTGGAGAAAGAGATATTAGTTAATTCCACTCCTTTTATAAGGAGCTCTTTAGCATTAAATTTTGAATCCCCAGCAAGTTTCCATAGATTTTCCAAGGCAAAATCCCATAATCTTGACGGGGGTGGGGGGCAGGATAAAGATACTGTACTTTGTAAAAAATATTAAATGTTTTGTGCACTGTGGAGTGTTTGTAAATTTGGTGTGCACCACAATTGCACTGTAACTACTCAGCCAGTACATGCCTGTATTTCTTAATATCAGCATATTTTAAAAAACTAATACACTGAATGTGTCTTTGCTAAAATGCATCACAGATAAAACTGTTGTGTTCTCCTAAAGTAAAATGCTAAGCACTGAAATTCAGACATTGTTAGAGAAATCTCTTGACTTTCTTGTCACTATCTCATGCAGAGGTTGAAAAGACCCTTACAACACAAAGGCCTCCCATTGCTGATGAGGTCAATGAAACTGCCTACATGGTGGAAGTTGCTGGATCAAGCTCCTAATTTCCAGCTTAGCATTAAATACAGTAGGAAAAATGATACATCAATATTTAATGTGCATATTTACTTATTTTCCAGTGACTTCTAGAAAACTGATATGATCCAGATTGCAGTCACTGAAATTGTATTATAAATAAACTATAAATAAATGAAAAGCCAAATGCATAGGTGGGTAAATAAGCAGATCCCAGAATGCCTCAGGGTTATTGCTCTCTGGAGTTAACACTGGGAACAACAATGTACCCCCTTACTATGATTTAAATTGTTTTCTCAAAAGAAGCAGGTGCTCCAAGCAAGAGAATTCAAATAGCTGTGAGATATTCCATAACACAGTAGAAATACAAAACAAACAAAAGATCAGAGAACAGACTGAGTGCAAATCAGAAGGGAGTGCAAAAGTCACTGCTTATTCCCCCGGTGTCTGGCTTAGGTTGAAGCAACATGTAAATTGTTCCTGTGTGGGTAAGCAAGGACTGCCTTGGAAGCAGATGCAGATGAGCACTTCGGGCTGTGACCAGGCTGCTCCTGGTCTGGCCTTTGGCCGCAGTGCCTGTGGCTGAGAGCACTGAGACACCACGTCACTGGCTCCAAAGCACCCATAGACCAGCGTCGTGTGTGACAAGCGAGATCATGTGTTATTTTTCCATTCAGTCCCTTTTTTCCAACAGAAGCTGAAAATCAGCTGTGTCCAGTTAAGTGCAACTGCATTAAGGACTTTTAAACACATGAGGACACATTTCAGGCATCAGCAGTTACACTCATACTGTTAGGTGATACTTTCTGACAGACCCAGTAATCTCTGCAAAATGCTGCAGCTGCATGCCAGAAAGGCTCCTTCTGTGTACAAACCTGACATCAGTAAAGCATAAAAGATGGAATTGCCAGTAATGACTGGGTAGCAATTGAGAATTTTAAAGCCATATGTACAGAAAGCAAAAAGCCAAGACCAGAAAGTGTCACTGTTAGGCAGCAAAGTTTTAAAAAATTCCAAACACAAAATCCAACAAGCTAGTAGCCTGGCAGCAGTCTTTTTGGTGCTCTGTACTGATTTTCAGCTCACAGCTGCTGAACACCAGCTGCGCACACCTTATGTGGCAGCCCACATGCTATTCCTGCAGCTTTCCAAAGGTCCCCCCTTGGTGAGCTGACCTTTTAAAGAGATTCTGGAGAAGGAATTCAATGTTTTCTGCCTGACCAAAAGGAAGGTAAAGTTGCTGAAAATTAAGGCTTTAATGTATCCCAATTACAAATTACTAGCCAGCCGTGTGCTGGAGAGAACAGAGGGGCTGCTCACACCACAGGTTCAACACCCCTGAGGGTGATGACCTCTCAGCTGCTGTGCTGGCGGAACTATGAAAAGTGACTGCAGCCTTACTATTCCTTATGCTAAAGAGCTTCCTACAAGTGTCGTTAATGGAGCAACTGTACTATCAATGTCACCTTATATTTGCATTAGGAA
The DNA here is from genome assembly GCA_013397895.1 of Origma solitaria. NCBI lineage: Eukaryota > Metazoa > Chordata > Aves > Passeriformes > Acanthizidae > Origma > Origma solitaria. The sequence goes on from VZRL01002171.1 coordinate 510,093, forward strand.
ATTTTGTTCAACTTGGTTATATTCTTTCCAAATTAGGATTTTTTTAGGCATACAGCTTGATATTTTCCATGCCAAAATAAAATCTTTAACAAATTCCTAAAATGTTGATGTTCATCTTTAGGAAACCCTAGGACTTTATCCTTTGGAAATGGTCTTGTCATTAGACGGGGATGTAGTTTTTGTACTGTTCCTTCTGTAATTTTTGTCACACTCAGGCAAATGACTGCCCAAGTGAATAAAGACTGCCACTGTTCTACAGGTTAAAGGTGTGATGAGTCAGGATGCAATAAGCACAAGTGAGTCCGAATATATTCAGGCAAAAAAAATTACATGCGCCTGATGTCTGGTACAGAGACCAGCTGGCCTGACATTGCCCATGGCATCATTTTAATCTCTGTACAGCAGGGGAGCCTCATTGCTGCTGCCTACTGGGGAAGGTCCCTGGCTGTGCTAGTTTCCGAATGGTGACAGTGAACTGTTTGTCAGAGTGTTGTTGGTCCAGATCAAAACTGTGCCATCACTTAACAATGCAGACAGGTGGGTGTCAGTACCCCAAGACTGTTTAATTTATTAGTACAGCTTTGACCTCTGAGGTCCAATGTGTCATCCTCACATTGAAACATACTTTGTACTCCCTCTTCCATAACAAGCTTGAGTTGCATAAGCAACAGAGAGGGAATCTGTGTTTGCCCAGAATTACCTGTAACAAGCCAGATCTTTTGTGTATTTATCCTTTCTCTACAGAGATTCCATGAACATCCTGGTGCAATGGCAAAGTCCAGCTGGGCTAGGAAATGCAATTTAGAAATTGAAAATTTAGGTAACAATATTTTCATTTAAACAGTTTAAGCATTTTTACTGGTTTGTTTCAGACAGAATTGCCATAGGCCATCCTTCAGGCTGACCTCAGGAAGGATGGCATATGTACTGTTGCAGCACTCTGTTTGCCCCTGCAAACATTACCAACTTATAGCTGTAGTAATGAGCTGCTGAACAGCATGTTGCTTTAATACTGGAAAAATGAGTTTAGAACAAAGACAGGCTGTAGTTAATTACAAACACTCAATGCTCACATCTGAGAGCTCTTCAGTAGTAATGAGAGCAGATATTCTATTTTTGATACTAGACATAGTAGAGGAATTTGACACAGTCTGTCTGATGGTAAAATTAAGGACTCATTGACTCAATGGGGTGCTTAGAGTTGTAATGAATTGCCTTCAGATAGATTACTTCAACTCTTGTGTTGTGTACCAGCATATGTGCAAAATCAAACCTGAGAAATTCAATGTTGGTTTTACCCACAAAGGAGACTGTCCTCCAACAGCCTTTTCTGCTTTTCTGGTAGGGAAGCTGTGTCAAGTTACATCAAAACTTTACTAAGTTTTAGACATGGAAATAAAAGTGATGACCTGAGAAAATACAAATGAGATTTGGATCTCTTTTAAGTATTACATCAGGTGAACTATAAACTAATGAATATAATCAGGCCTTTGCTTTGCAGTAACAACATATGAGATAATTGCAGATTAATAGGTCAGAGGAGACTTAAAAGGAGGCATCATTTTAATACAGACCTTACATTAAATTTTATTTATTCATCAGATCCCTTATTGAAATTATGAGATTTGGAGGCACTATATGTACTCATTCTGTCATGATGGCATAAAACCTTCTTGTTCTTTGGGCTCAGTTATAAGTGTGTATTAAATAAAAAGCTAACACAAGATTATAAATGGGGTCAAAATCAGGGTGATTACATTTTTTGTCACATCTGGCATTTGGTGATTATTTCAGTGTCTTACAATGCCAGAGACCAATTCCGTAAGAAATGGATTATCCATGCACATATCACGAGGCAAACCGAGACACTCTTCTCATATTAAAAAATGTTCCTTTATCTCCCAAGAACACACTGTCGATTCTCCAAGATTCCACATACCTGTTGGTGTATTTTGGAGTCAGGTGCAGTGATGAAATTGCAGCGCCACTGTGAGGACACAGGTTTACATCACCAGCAGACATCACCACCCTCTCCTGACTTTTATTCTCCTTGACCCGTTTGGACATGTTGGTCAGTATGTGATTGGAATAGTCAGTGGGTTAATGAGGATTTGGCTGGCAGTCAAACAGCCTGTGTTCCTGGGGTTCATACAGTGCAAGTACAGGGCTTGGAGAAATACTCTTGATTCAAGGATGAGAAAAAAATGGCCACAGTTAAGATTAAAATTCAAATGAACTGTGACCACATGCTTATGAAGGTAGCAATTAGACAAATGGCACGGTTTTGCATGTCTGTATTTGTGAGAAATGCTCCCAATAAATACCAGAGATTAGCAATACAACTGATAACCATTCAAACATTTTTTTTCAAAATGTCTATCCCACATTAAAGCCACCAGAGACTTCTTTCCTCTCATGTGTTTGCCCTTTTTTTCCAGGAGATTTTTCATTTTTCAACTCTACAAGACCCTTATCCAGGTGCTTTTCACCAACTTCCTGTTCCAACTTCTCATGTCATCTTGTATGGAGCCTGGATTACACACAGCTGTTTATGAGAATCACTAAGGACTTCTGTGCCTCTTAAAATCTGGGCTGAAAACACTTAGGTGTCTGTTCTTTTTATCAAAATGAAAGTGGAAAGTCTCCACAGGTGCCATTTGGAGGTGAGAGAGTTAATACTCACAGCACGTTCAGGGTCGTATGACACGGGGAGAAACTGCATTCTGTATTTCAGGTTGCATACAAGGACGAGCTCAGTGTGCATGGGAGCGTCTTGGAGACAGTCCAGATTCCAGGTTCCCTTCATGGTCCAGACAGCTTAGCTAAACATAGAAGGGATGATGGGGTCACAGTGATTTCAAACTATTATGAAAGGGACCAGATATTCTCAGCAGCAGGCCCTTTTTCTCACCAGCTGCACTATTGTACAGTACTACAGTGTCTTGAAGCCGCAAAAAGGGAATAATTTTAGGTTCTACTTTTCCTTGTTTCTACACAAAGAGACAACAACAAAGCACTCTTTGGAAATTCAGTGGTTCTAAACCTTCTTGGTTGCTTCTGAGGTTGTGTAGGAAGTCACTAGCTGTCAAGTATTCATGAACAGCTCTGCAGGTCAGTAAAGGGAATGCAAAACTGGCGCAAAGACAGGTCAGAAATGTGTCTGTACATAGAGCTGAATCCCATGTAATTTGGAAACTGATGAGTGTTTCTCCATTTTTAATTATGAGGGAAGCCTTCTGTTAGAATAATGTTTTGTCCAGCATTACACATTCCCTTTATCTAGGGAGCTGGCAAGGGGGAGAGGACAGAAGCTCTTCAGGCAGTAGAAGCTGAATTTAATGGGATTCACAGAAGAGATTTAAGGAGCTAATCATCCTTATAGCTGCTCAAGTTCAATTTTTATCCCCCAAAGCTACTAATTTTTTAAGCATGTATTTTTGGCAGTGCTTTGCAGCAAATATCTCCCCTTGGGGCACATTGAAATGTGCAGGCTGTATTACATAAATGAGCTTCTTTGCTATCTCAGTAACCCGTAAATGCCAGTGACACATAAAACTAGGTATTCCCTCATCTCAGAAGGCTGACCTAGTCCTAGTCTTGCACTTAATAAAGTCAGAGGAGGACACAGTGGCAAGCAAAGCTACAGGGCTTAGATGCCAGGATCCAGAGTCAGAACTGACAGTATTGGATGTCCACAAAGTACTATCCAAATATGAGGAAGGCTTTACACAGGATTCAAAAAAATTGTCACTTTCACCCTCTGTCAGCCAAAGTAATTGCCATAAATGGCTGCATGATTGATACTCCATACATATATCAATATACATATATATTCCATTTAGAGGAGAAAAGGTTAGAAAATGCAAACCAAGCAAATTATTTCTTTACATACCTTTATTCCTCCCTCAGTTACCTCTATTGTGAGTTCATTGTCATTTAAATGGATGGAATAAGAGGAATGTTGTCCAGGATTTGGAAGGAGATATTTAGGCACTACTTGGGCAGCCCTTATGCCCCATAGACACCTTATTCTCAATGACACAATACTTGTCAAGGAGCTGCAAAGTGCTTTTAGCAGGCAGAAAATAGGTATAGAAGTGAAATAACTGTGAGTTTTGGGGTTTTTATTGACTCATTTTAGATGGGAGAGATACACAGTCCTGCTTTGCTTGAGCTCCCAAAACTCCTGGTTTCTTTAAACCCATCTTATAAAAGTCTACTATCTCCATAATACATCCTCCTTAAAACACAAGGGCATTATTTTAGCATACTGAATGCAAGGACAGCTGAACATCTCACCTCACAGCAGTCTGCTTCAAAAGGAATGTGTGTCCTGTGCCTATATGGCAGAAGAGGGTCATTCATCGGTGTCTGGGCTCACAGCCCTGCACTGGGAGACAGCCAAGATTCGTTTGAAGCCCACAGCCTTGCTGCCAGGGAAGGCAGGCTTTGGAGAGTTTCTCATCATTTGATATTTACTGCAGCACACTGAAAGAAGAGTAGGGCTGAAATCAGCCAGATCTGGAAGGATTGAGATGCCACCGCTGTTTTCAGCAAGTCCTACAAAGCTGAAGGCAGCCCACATGTAGATGTTAGAGTCTTTCCATCGGCTCTGTCCCTCCAGGAATCCCAGATGCAGAACTCCCACGTGGCTCCTGGGCACAGGAAGGGCACAACACACTCTGAAAACACTCAAGAGAGAAAGTAAGTCCCTCTGCTGACCTCAAGTTCCATCTTAGACAGCTGCATTAAAAAAATAAATATCAGGGGTTTGACTACTTCAATTTTCAGAATTAGCACGCAACCCATGCAATGATCCTCCAAAGAAGTGTCACATTCCTCAAGCCCTCTGGAGTCCTTACAGTTTTTCAGCTACCAAGTTCTTGGCAACACTGTGACACATTTTCTGTATTTCTTTGGATAGAAGCAATTTGAATCTTGTAGGCTAAGTGCTGGGACAAGGCTGTGAACGTTAGTAAGGACTGTGAAGACACAGTGAAAAACACTTGGAAGGTATTGGGATTTTATACAAATTTTTTAATGATTGTGGAAAGACCAATATTAAAGAGACATCTTGAAGAAGAAAAAAGTCAATGAAGATGAAGAGCCAAGGCTATGTGGGTCTTCCACCTGATTGCTATCCTGTGTATAGCAACTGTGGCCATGTTGAGTCAGGCTGCAAGGGCCATAAATCTTTGCAGGTGAATAAAGATGGGGAGTTTAATACCAGAGGGAGTACCAGTATCTTTTCAGATGCATTTTAATCATGTAGTCACAACACTGAAAAGTTCACAACTGTACTTCATTTATAATATCTTTTCTACCTAGGTAGAGAAGCCACCCCTTAACCTCAAGAAAGGCAGGTTAGTGTATATTGCTCATGCTTCCTGAAAATAAAATATATCCTTTTTCAGGAGAATCCCTCATTCTGAAGTCCTTATCCTTACACTTGAACAGAATTATATGTAAATTGAGATTGCCAAGATTGTCTGTGGATTTGGATGGTAAATTTGTACTGTAGAATTTAGGAAACTGGATGTTTCATAGCAATTTTGAATTATATTACTTTAAAGGTTTTTTGATTTATTTTCTTTGTGGTGGCATGTTGATAAACTTGAAAGATACGCAATATCACATACAATAAAACCAGAAACAATTATTACACTGGTGGCCTACTAAAGGCTTATTTTATCACATTTTTACAACGTTAACATGCCACATTAAAATGTATGATCAGGAGTATCAGATGAATGCCAAAACCCAGTAATCACACAGTCACTAGGAGCTACTCCTGCGCTCCCACAAAAGCTGCACTCATTTACTTTCAAACTTGTGGCTATGAGCCAGCGTACATGGACAGCCTAAAATGATTAAACAAGGAGCTGCTTCTTCACTTGTGAGAATCTCTCTGGCTGTAGATCGTTGGTAACTTCTGTTGCCATTAAATCAAAAGCCTGATGCAATTCCTGACTCTGTGTGGGAACTTGCTTAGACTTGCTTCATTTCTCACTTGACCAGGGCTGAGCTTTCAAACCTGCACAATTTCTGTGATATTTGTAAACTGCTGATAATACAGAACTATAGTCATCAAACATTGTTTTGCATTCTGGTGAGAAAAATAATTAGCATAAGCATATTTCTATAATTACAGTAAAAAGCTTTGCTTTTCATGGTGCTAAAACTTATTTTTAATTGGATTTACAATCTGAATTAATTTTGTATAATTGCCTTGGATTCTGTAGTTCAGCTGTTAAAAATCATTATCCCAACTGGCCCCTAGCAGTCTTTCCCATGTCTGGCCAACCAGTCCTGAATGTGTGTACACGTGTAAAATGCTGCCTCGTGCTCCAGGGGGTGATGGAAATGCAGGAAGCTATCAATAGCCAGCTCAGGCTAATGAAATCACATCTCTGCAGGGCCTGAGCAAGCTGATGATTGGTTGTTAATTATATGGGGCACGTTCAATGGCATTTCCCTGCAATAGGTTATGTCTGCTTGACCATGATATCTACTCAGTTTATATACCCATTTAATTATATTCCAGTCTTCACACTGGGGAAATGCAGAAACTCCTATTAAGTGAATAATTCAGAAATAAATGGGGTTTTGCCAGTCTTATCACATAAACTCATAAAGAGTTTTCATTGTGTATGTATGCGATGGAAATACCAAATTCTACTTACTATTTTGTTATCTAATGTCTCCATTCCAAAAGAGAGTTCTCAGCCTGTTCCATGTAGATTCCCTTCTCATCCTTACCTCTGTATTTCTACCAAGTGTGCTGTCTTTGACTGCTTCTAAAAGCTCCTCTGCCCACATTTTTCCTTGCTTTGGGAAACTTCTGTGCACAGAGATTTTACAATATTTATGGCTGAAGAAATGTTGTGTCCTCCAACTCTGCTTCTCTTCTGCTTTCAGCACATCAACCATTATATTTTTTTCTTGGTATCCCATCCTATGTGAGTCCTATCTGACCATACTTTAAGGTCTCCTTCTTCTTTGTGACTCACCTGCCTTTCTCCTACATTTCAACTCTGTTTTCTTTCTGTGCTTGCTTAGTTTATCTAGTTAGTTGGAACCAGCATGAGCTTCCTGGCTGACAGCTTCCAGATCTAACACTTTGCTTATTGCCTCTCTATTTAGACTTGGGTCTCATCTTGTCTCTCCCTTGTCTGAATCAGAGTAACAGCTACAGACTGTAGCTGCACTCCTTTGCCTCCTTCATGTTTTTTTCTCTCTCCAAGTATTAGTAATTCTGTCAAATCTCTGTCTGTCTTTGTCTCTTGGAAAAGGAGAGTTGTCTTTGTTAGAGTAGAAATGGAGTTCTTTTGAAGTGTTATGCCCATATATTTTCTGCACTTGGTAATGTACAGCTCATGAAGTTGGAAAGGGACTATTCTGGACCAGTAAGAGCATTTAAGGGCTCCTTTGAAACTGCAGAGTTCAGATTTGTTTCGTTTCCAATGCAGAGAAAGAGTGCCAGTCATGGAGCAACAGATGTCTACTCTAATAGGTACACTTAAGGTAGAGCCATGGGAAGTGACTTTGCTCACGAGACATGGTCTGAACCCAGCCAGCCCATAAACAGTGATAAATGGCTCAACTGCAGGTTTGTCTTCCTAGAAATCATTTTATATATAGCTATGAAAACATTCCAGTTAAGCAGTCAGACATGCTATCATAGCACCAAGCTCTGACCCGTGGGGTTACATAGGATCTGCTCAGAACTGGAGTCTCAATAATGCTTTTTTCCTATTCTTCACAGACCTTTATACAGCTTCCAAATCTGAATCACAGTAGCTGTATTCAGTGCCTGGAAAAACAGTTCCTATTCATTATCATCCCTCCAGTACTTCTTAGGCTGCTAAATTGCCATCATTGCTTTTACTCTTAGTTTGTACTTATCTTCCTGTCCCACTGGCTCAGCTTCTTCTTGTGTTCTGTGTTCTTTTAGGAATGCTAATTTAAAAAGATACCATGCATTTGTTTGAAATAATACCTTTTCTCAGTGGCACGTCCAGCTGCAGGCTAGGGCACTGACTTGCACATATCTACAGCCATTCATCGTGGTAAAAGACTGTGAAATCACATCACTGATAGCTGTGGACCCACCATGGGAGAGGGCTGTGAGACCTTACCTCTTTGCAGTGTCAATTCACAACAGAACTGCGCTCCACGGGCACCAAAGGGTCAGGGTTCAGCTTTTCTTTCTGCAGGCTGTGTGGCAAAACTAGAAGTTTATGAAATATTATTTTTGTCCATTTTTGGATTTTGGATGATATCTAGAGGTTCACACTTGATAACTAAAATGCTGGGTGATGGATTATTGCCATCAATATAATCTCTAAAATTTTTGTATTATGCCCATGTGTGTTTGTAGCCATTTTATCTTCTTGAGCATACTGTCAGACTATTTTTCAAGTGCATATCATGATTTATGCCCTTTCTCTTAAACTGAAACTTATTTCACTGGAGTAATCACAGTTTCCAGTCTACCTTTTATCAATGACATCAACTCACTCACCAGCCTAATGCTGCATTATCCCAGGAAAATCACGTTGTTGTGGTATTACCTTTCCCCAGAGGAGGTTGAATTGCTTTTATTACTTCCTGCTTGAACAACTGCTAATCTCATTTCTGGAGTTCTTCCAGCAGGATGAGTATACTTCTGACACGATGGATTCAAATCACCCTTGCCAGGGTTTAACAGACTGAAATAACTTTCTTAAGGGCAGAGATTTTATTCCTTATGGAATCTGTGATTTAAGGACAAGTGGGTTTTTGCACAGTTCCTCGTTTATCCTCGTGTTTTAATGAACTTTTCCATGTTTTGAGCTTCCTGATGCCAACTTGATAATTAATTGAACCTACAACCAGACTCCATAAAGATTTGCAACCTATAAGTGTCGTGATTTCTGTCCCTATTCAAAATGCAAACTACATGAATTTGTTGTTAAATTCCTGTTTTCCTGCATTGATTTTCCAGACTGTAACGTTTTAGTTTGCTAACCTGAACTGCTAAATCATCTGCTTACTTTTAAATCTAATGTTCAGATTCCCAAACTTCATTGATGTACAAAGAAGTAAAGTCTAGGGTCAAGAGCTTATAAGCAGTCACAGGACAAATCCATATCACACCCAACCTTCACCATGGTACCGTTGCTGTATCATCAAAATACACTGAGGGACACTCCCATTTCTAAACTTACAAATTCCCCTGAGATTAGGCAGTAAAGTTGCAGCCATGAACTACTGTTCAAAAAAGCTTTCAGCTTTCACATTAAATACAATGCCTACAACAGGGCTCTTCTGTGGCTGGGGAAAGAGATGAGGTCTGACGAGGGTGGCAGAAGAAGAAAGTGGGAGCCTTTCCCTTGGCCACCAAAAGCTCCTCCCCACCCCCATCATTCCGCTTCTCCACAGCCCTCACACAGTTCCTGCAGTGACAACTACATTGTGGTGTCAGCTTGCTCAGGGATGTCTACACAGTATTACTGAAGAAATTTGTGTACCTTAACTTCTGCTTTTGGCTGGAGGTGAGTGTTTTTTTTACGAAAAGTCTGTCCCTTGAGCAACATCCTTTCAGTTTTTGGGGAAGAAAAAAGTTAAGTGGTGCCTTCTCCTATGAAGGACTGATCCGAATAAACATCTTAGACGAGTAAGTGGATAGTGGCAAGTCCTGCAGATCCTGCTCTGTCTCCATTTCCTGTCCCAGTCTGTAATGTGCATTTTTACTCTTAGCAGAAGGATTTAAGACATGGGCCTGAGGCTAACAGCTGCTATTTAAGAGAATTTGCAAAAGAGGAGAGTATCAGTGTGTCTTGTGAGGGGACAAAGATAAAAGCTAAGTTTTTTTAAAGCAACTTAAATTGATACAATCAGCCCAATCACATTTTTAGTATCACTCAACACATTGGGACCTCTAAAAGCCTCACTGTGCTGTTGTAGCATAAATAATAATAACCATAACTGATTCCTTCTGGTGATGGATGTGATCTCATAGAGGAAAATCACAGACATAAAAGTAGTAAAGAGAAACTTAGTTGATTATGTTGAGATCTCTTTTCCAAGTTGCCAGAATTCTGACAGTTGAGGTTTCTCATTTTCCTAAAGGGTTTGGACCTGTCTGTTTCCAATCTGTTCAGTCCTACTCAGTGGGAGCAGTTTAATATGGACTGAAGAGCAAATCCATTCTCTTTCACTATTGGAAGGACCCATGGTGGTTAGGGCACAATATCAAGCTGAACCCACTGGAAAAATTATTACAAAGTGTATGGTATGAACAGTGAAAATCTGATCTTCTTTCCATTAACTTCGCTGCCATATAAATTTCAATTTATCCTTAAGGTTATTACCCACCGGAAGTTACTCATTTTGCAGCTAATAACATACATGTCTGTAGCCTACTACTTGTGGTTTGACTATCCAAAACATAAGCAGGGTTTTCTCAGCTTGGAGGTTTTGGAGCAGTGTGAGCCTCTGAAGGGGGCTGGATTCTGAAACAAAACTGTGCACCCAGATATGAGGTCCATTAACAATGAACTGCATTTCTAATTGGAGAGTGTGGCTTATTTGATTATCCATTTAGTGAGAACATGATTGCTGAATACCCTTTAGAATAATACATTTAAATCAACTCAATTCTCCATGGATGCCTTATTATTCAGTAAAAGAGTGGCAATTACTTGGCTCTAAAATTGTTCTTTTCCCTGCAACAAAAACATTTTAAGGCCTCACACAAGTGCACATGCAGCAGTGGGCAGGCAGTTTCCTTTTAGGCTTGGGCAGTAAGCCATTCATCTCTTGCTTTTTGTTTCAAGGTTAATGCTTCCTTCATCATGTTTTAGTGGCAATGAAGTTTTTCTAGGTGGATTTTCTAGGTGCCTATTCATAAAATGTGAAGACCTTCTAGATTCATTTCTTTCAAAGCTGCAGAAGTAAATACATCTGTGGCAGAAAAGTCTTGTTTTGGTCACTTAACACTTTTCTTATCTCTGCCTTTTTCCTCTGATCTTTTGCTTACCTATTTCCTCACCATCCTCACTCCTCCTATGCTCTACTTACCACTGAATTCTGTTGAGGTGCTAATGCTCAAATCAGTGTATACGTGAAACATACCTTAAATTAGATACAGCTCCATCATATATATTGGCCATATATATTGGCATACGATATGTGCGTATTCTCTGATCTGTGCACTTTATCCTGTTCATTTTTGCTGTTAGTTCATGTCCTTAAAAACTAAAATATTTTTTAAAACACACTTTAAATGGACATCTTTAATAGTGATGATTTGTCAAGGAAACAATGGAATTTAATTGCAGATTATCTTAAGAAATAGATCATACCATATGAGAGAGAAAAGCAAGCAGCCTTGGAAAACTAACCTGTCGTAAAACTCATGTGTGAACACAGAGCAAAAATACTCGAAGAGCAAAAGCTGAGCACTGCAATAAAATCAATTAGGACTTCCCTCTATCCTGTCATTAATTGGAGAGATTCTTCAACTTCACAGAAGAGCAGGATATTCTCCCTATTAACCACTTTGGATTTTATTTCAGTTGAGTGAACTCTGTGGGATCTCATTTTCTGGTAGGCATGGCCACTGCTCTGTGAAAGTACACATGCAGAGATGAGTTTTCTAAACCAACCATTTGTTTTCTCAAAAAATATGATTAGGTAATTTTGGGGTGCTTTTTTAAAAGTAATTATTTTTGAAGGGTCCCTTCCCTCTCTCCCCCACCCCCCTTTTCAGAGTGGCAGAGTTGTCACAGGACCGGGGAAGTGCAGCTATATGCACATCCTCAAATTAAAGAGGGTGTAGGATGTGTTGGTGGCCACAAGACCAAGGAGCACAGACCTGGCTTTGACAACCCTGTGTAGACCCTATTCTGCAGGGGATGAGCTGCCCCCTCTGAGGATCAGCCTGACCCTTCTCCCCCCTCCCCAAGTCTAACACTCTGCTAGTGGTATGGGATTGTGTTCGTCCTGCAACATGACTGTAGTACGTCCTGTTTGACATATGGAATGTGCTGAGACAGCACTGAAGGGAGCCAGAGCTCACGCAGTCCTGTCCCCATTGCCCTTTGGGAACAGGTACCTCTGAGACCCCACAGAGCCTTTGCAGAGCCCTTCAAGACAGCCCAGTAATGAGCTGACAGCAGTGCTGTGGGGCTGATTGGGGCCCCAGAACAGAGCCTGGACCAGGGATGCTGCTAATTAACAGTGGAGACAAATCCACTGAGGCCAATGCAGAGTCAACAACACTCCAAATGCACATTTTCATTAGGGCTTAGCTTCAGTTGTTTGTTCTAATGCAGAATGATGCAAACTAACGTGTTCCAAAGCTACACTGAACCTTAGGAACAAGGAGAGGCTTCGGCACTGGTTTGAACTTTCTAAGAAATTATGGCTGAAAATACCTGGGTATATGTGTATTTCAGTAGAAATATGTATACATGCTGAATGTGGCTTGAGTTGAAAAGGTAGGGGTGCAATTGGTAATTGCAATATCACATTACTAAACTTGGCCACATGCAGGTCAGCTATGTGCCATTTATTTTAATCAGTACATATTTCAATTTTATCTGTGGGTTTATTCCAGAGCACAGCTCCTCAAATATGATTTGGGCTATCACTTCAAGGTTAGGCATGTTTTCAGCTTATTAGGATCCTAGAAGACGAAAAAAACGTAGTGGATATATTAATGAAGTTGACAACCTTTCTTGCAAGGGTGATGCATGGACCCATGCCAAAACTGAAGCAGAATGTCTGGGGCTATTCAATCTGGACAATAACCTTTCAACGAGTATATTTATCCAGGCAAACCATCTCAAGTGGGTGGCTGTGTGGTACTTAGTTGCCAGCTGGGGTTAAACACAAGGACATTCAGTTTTATGGAAAGTTTCTTTGACATTATAATCTAAGTGACAGGACTAAATCCTAGTCCTAAATGCAGGACTAGGTAGCACTGATTGTCACATCAGATTTTTGACAGACAAAGTCTTAAGGTGTACAACAATCTTTCTCTGAACATCTTACTGAAAACCTCATCATCCAGTGATGAATAGATGTAAATTGCTCTTGAAACCTATCCTACTGGATGTATTAACAAAAAAAAAAGAAAAGCCTGACACACAACTAAACCCGGAACTAAACCTGCAGAAAAACTTATAATAGTGAAATTCATCCTTTTTCTTCTCCTATCTCTTACATGGAGCATCAAATTCCAGCCCTTACAATAGAAACTTTTATCTACAATTAATAAGGATATTGTAGTCATTGTCTCCAAGCTTTTATGGGTAGCATTAAAATGTACACCCTGAGAGCAAGCCTCATAAAAACATGGACTATGCTCCTGCAATGGGCCTGTTATATTATTTTTATTATTACAAATTCTTAGTGAACAACTGATGAGCAATAATCTCACCAAAATTAGCTACATAATTAAAGTGTTTAGCTTTTAAAATATTTTTATAGAATGTTTTTCAGTTGTAGGCTGAAGTACATGATTTAGAAAAGAAAGATCACAGTTCTGATACGTGACTATCTCCAACATGTAATCTGGCTGTGGCTGTGATGTCCCCGCTGGAGGCTGAGGCTGCTGTCATTAGTAGAGAAACCCTGACACTCTATTAGACAGTTACTCACTAAAAAATATTCATTATATTCAAAGCTCTGCCTGAAAACCTGCCTAAAATGCCACAAGCAGTAGTCTCAGCTGGTGTAAATGACTGCAGCTTCAGTGGCTTTGGCAGGGTGGAGACTGCCTGCTCCATCTGAAATCTGTCCTGGGTTCCAGTTTTCAGCATCTCTGCTTTCTCCATCAACAAAAAGAAAAAACTTGCTAAATTTTCTTTATTGTTAATCATTAACCTGTGGCTGCATTCCCATCTCTAAACAGAATGTATCTATCTGTTTGGTATGATGCTGATATATGATGATTTTTCTATAATAGTGTTTTTGAAAGCTTCTGTTATTTTCTTAACACCTCAGGCTTTCTTATTTCATTCTACTGCCTCAATCCATGCAACAAGTCTCCTACTACAAAGCCGTACACACCCGGCAGATGCCTTCCCCTCCCACCCCTCGCTGCCACCACAAGGATGCTGTGATGCCAATCCCAAAGGGCAGAGCCTCTGTCCTCCTCACATGAATGGGCCCTGACGTGCTGAGCCGGTTCCCGCAGGCAGAGTTCCTCTGAAGATGATGCTGTCTGACAATGTGAATCAATTCAGCATTTCTTTATCTCGTTTCAGAGCAGCAGGAATCCTGGGGCTGCGACACTGAAAATGTGCCATGTGTTACCCATCCCGATCAAAACACTTAATGGTGGTCACCATCCTGGACACGGTTGAACAGGAGTGGCCTAGCGAGTGTCAGAGCCGGGGGCGCGGAGCAGGCGCCGCGCCGAGCCCTGCTCCCGCCGGAGCGCAATCTGCTGCCTGACGAGATGGCCCCATCCTCATGCGTCAAGGCCTTAAGCCTTTCTTCTTTGACACAGAGATTAAGGGCAATCCTGACAAATTCAAAAACAGATCAAGTATGGTACTTCAGTGAGATGAACTGCTGCCCTACAAATTGCCCAGCTAGGCTGGACTCCTGAACTTCTCATGGGAACCTGTCCCCTCCAATTGCACAGGTTCAGCAGCACCAGGCAGCACATCTCCCTTTTCTGAACCCGCTGTGGCAGTGGAGGTTTCATATGAATTGCAAAAGCTGAGCTAGTTGGCTACACAGCAACCAGGTCAACACCATTTTCTAAACCTTTATTACTGTACAGCTTCCAAGCACAAATAACTACACACGTCTGGGAACTGACAGCCTAGCAAGAAATTCATCTGGCTTCTGATTCTGCCTCCAAAAAGCCTTTGGGACAGGGCTATCTGCTGAATTTCAGACTACGCATCCCTGTCCCATAGTTCTTTGCAATTTTCTTTTCAAACAGCAAAAATTGTGCCCCAAATGTCCCTGCAATTTACGATCATGATAACAAATAGTTGAATTAGAATAAGGTCATTATTGCATAGACAAATGGAATTAATGTGTTACGCAAAACAAGCAAATTATTATGAACTCATGTCTTATTTTTTAACCTCTATTTGATAGTGCTTTTATATATATAGATATACATCCACACATTTACACACACACACACACACACACACACATATACATACATTTATATCCGTTAACATGGGATGTGAACTTAGATGCTTTGGGCTTTTGCTAACCAACAATTGTGACTTCCCTCTAGTGGCCAATTGTTATTTTTAAACGCTAGTGATTGAAGTCTCATCTGCCTCCCATTTTAAAAAAGATAAATCAGTTTGTTTTAGAAAAAATATATATGAGTTTCCCTTTTGATAAAGTTTATGGTCATTGCCTAATTGTACTAGAACAGCACAGGCTGTTTTCTTATTAAAGCAAAACATTGGAACCAAGCACCTGTAGTGAAAAGGACAGGAAGGAAAAACAATCTCAGTTAAATAGAAGTTCTTGCTGGCTAATTGTTCAAGTTATATAATTATACAACAAACCTGTGGTTCTGTACCACTAGAAAATTAAAGCTATAGTATTCACTTATAGGCAGGGTAAGCAGTTTTCTTGTGCTTCTTCATGTGATATTTGTGCCTATAGGCCATCACACAACCTAGCAAAGGCCATTTTCCCTCTCCTTACTGGAAATCAAACTATTCCTGTCCATGTCAGCATTCTTTTACATTCATCTGTACTCTGATTTATCCAGAAACTGTTGCCATTAGCTGCTTTTTTTTTTTCCTTTCCCCCTCTCTTTAGTTTTATTCTTGAAGAACCTGTTCAAAAACATTAATTCTGATATTCCATGTTTGGAGTCCTCATCATGTAGGTTCTTCATCTACCAGTTTGTATGGCTCCCTTGTATCTTCCTTATCTCAACAGCTGGGAAAACACCCACCTTCCTCATATTGCTGGAACGCCACTAGTCAAATTCCTAAGCAAAAGGAAAAGGGTCTCTTCAGCTTTCCTTGTCCTATACCTGCAGAAAGCAGGTGCTTTTCAGGAGATAGTTTTAGCTTGCATCAGAACATCAGAACAATAAAGCAACTGCTTTACGTGTTTGATTGTCCAGCTGTGTGAGTACCTCCCTTGTGCCAAACCTACAAATTCCTGGCAATTTTCCATTGTTTGACAGACATTTTTAAGATTGGTAAGTATTTCTAAGTCTCTTGGAACAATAACCAGATAAATAATAATAATTAAAAGAAAAATCTGGAAAGAGAATGATGTCCTATTGATCTATTTTAAGCTGTTTGTCAGCAATAGATAGTCTGGTCTGCACCCAGCAGGCTGTGCTGCTCCAGACTAGCAAGGGCTCCTACTGCCTCTGCCAATTGGCTGCTTTTTCACCTTCAGGCCAGCTACCCTACTGGATGTTTCTCAAGTCTTTCCAAGAAAACATCAACTATAGCTTTGTTCTTCTATTTTCTCTGACTCAACAGTTTCATTTTCACTACCCTTTGTTACCATGTCAGACAGGCAAACTTTTCATGCCAGCATGCCCATAAGTCTTTCACAACAGTACATATATTGCAGAACAACTACTTGGAATATATCCTGAACACTGCCATTTAGAAAACTTAATTTGTCCCCTTAGTCCTGTGAAGTCTTGAAGCCCTTTTGATCTTTGCAAACACAAGGCAGAGGAGTGGGCTGCTGTCCTCTCTCAGGTAAAATGTTGGGTTTCAAGGCCAAAGCCTTCTTCCAAGGTCTTTGGAGATGGGAAAAAGGGCAGCACCCTCTGGAATATACATATCAAGTACAGTTTATTGTCAAAGGTAAATGTAGTTCATTCCTTAATGTAGCACAAGACCTGGCAATTTTTAAAAAGTTTGGCACCAGAATTGGACTGTCTAAACTTTCCCTGTTTGAAAGCTCAGGTCTGAAACTCATATTTGTACAGCATGGTGGTCTGGGGACCAAGTATGTTTCCTCCTCATCACTTAAATACAAAATGTGATAGGAAGCCAGGCAGAATTTAATCTAAGCATTGGCTTAGATTTTTGACATAATGCCATGGGACAAATGCTGACAGGGAAACCACACTACCTTCTAAACTTCTTTACTTTAGCTGAGCACCTTAGGACAAGGCAAAACAGGTCAAAAGGCTGGCTGGATCCTGGTGATAGGAGCTGTCTCCTGCCCTGCTTTGCTCCAATTTAAACATATGCAAAGCCATTACTTGCCAGCTGGCTTCAAATTTATCCTGTGCAATTTTCCCGACGGGACAGAGCCAATGCTGCCAAATTCACAGTAGGGCAAACTTCTCCAACCCCAAATGAAGAATCCGTCCTTCAGGTATTGAACATGATCACAATTTTTCACCAGCTCATTTACATGTGAGCACAGTAAGGAACTTTGTGTATATTTTTGCTGCCAAAATTCATGAGAGCGCAGGGATCACCATTTTTTTCCTTGCTTACAGTCACAACAGATCACATCTCCTGTCTGTCATAGTCCTGCTGACATGTATTTATCTTGACAGTTTGGTCTAAAGTTTCCACTTCTCGTGTACAAAGAGCAGCCAGAGATCCCTTCAGAGACTAAAACATGATGACCAGTTGGATCTATTTTCACCCTAGGGCATCATTTGGGGGTAGATTCCTACAAGTAGCACATTCGGTTGTTTCCATCTTCCTACAAAACCAGTTGCTGCTTCTGCCAACTCTCTGAAATATTCTTTCCTAAAGTAGGTGAAGGGGAAAACAGAGAGAGGGAGTGGGACAGAAACACAGGAAAGTTGCTTTTCAGAAATTATTGGAATTTCATCCTCCCTGATTTTCTCCGTAATTCTTTTTTCAGAGAAGGAAACACATCCGTATTGTAGATAATATTTCTTCATATGTAATTCCTAGGGTTTCTGTTTTTAAACAGGCCAGACACCATGAAAAGACAATTTAGTTCCCAAATGTTTTGCCACTTTGCCTCTGCTACATGGAGCCATGTGGAAATTGCATTTTCCTAGGAACAATGTGAGAATAGATTACAAGAAAAATTACCGTTGGGGTATCCTCTTTAATTCCCTCAGGATTTATACAATCACTTCAGTGAGAATAAAACCAAAAGCAAAGGTATATCACTAAAAGGAAAATGTAGCAACTATACGTATTAGTACACTTTGGGGAACATGCACAAATAACGTATGTGTGTCTCCAAAAATTGTTACTGTATGAAATCTTTCTTCCAAACTAAGCCTAGGGAACTCAGACCCCTCTTTTCAGAAAATATTCTTTAATTGAAACAGAAACAGCTGTATTTCATATCTCCCAGACAATTTACATTACTGCAAAAATCAACAGATACCTGTACAAAAACCAAGGCAGCGGATATCTGAAGATAGTGTGAAGATATTGATCGAAGTGCCAGAACTGAGACTGTGCAGATGACAGGAGCTGAAATATCCAGGAATCCCCAGTTACACATGGAAAGGCTGACAGAATGGCTTCTGATTCAGTGATAAGATCCCTCTTTGAAGCATCATGCCCAAACATCAACTTTTGGATGCATCTCCTGAAGCACCTGCATCTCTTGGAATCCATGGCTCTCCTGCAGTCTCCTATGCAGAACAGCTGCCCTCCTGCCCAGTCTGTTTCCATTCATACACAGAATAGACAAGATATGAAAAGAGCATTGCAATGGATTTTGTGTACTGTAAAAGATGATATCTAAAAATTCCTCACTTCATGTACTATTTAAAAACAGATCCCATAAATTTGTATGTCAGACAATTCCTTTAGGACACAAAATCCTTATTTGGGATCCTATCTGATGGCTCTTAATTTCAAATCAACATTCTTACTTTCTCTTACTCACTCTTGCAGGTATGGAACATGACTGTTTCAGTTTTTATCTTTTCAGTAATATGACTAAATAAATAATAAAAACATCCATGGAAGTAAAATGCAAATAGTGGATTTCAATGAGAAATGGTCAGACAAATATACATTTTTTCATATGGTAGCATGTGAAGGTCTGCAACTTTCTGTAAATAATTTGGTAACAGTAATGGAAGTTCTGTAACATCATGGGAACAACTTCTACCAGAGTTGTTTCACACTGTTTTTCCACATTGAATTCTTAATTACAGGATGAATCCGATGTGATTTTTACTGCTAGTGTAAATAGAACAAACAGTGACATTTGAAAACCACATTTATTTTTAATACAAAATCTGTTGCACTATTACAGAAGTGAGCCTGTGTGTTTACCCCCACATGCACAGATAATTCAGCATCTACAATTAAATAAGAGTAAAATGATATTTCTCTTTTACCAAAACCATTGGCAAATGCTGTTAAGAAATGGTGTCTTTGTGCTTTGAAATCAGTGTTCATATAATTCATTTCATATTTCAGTTCCCATTAAGAAAACTGATCAATGGAAAGCTCAAAGGTGCAAAAGAAGCTTATTACAGCTGGCTTACATTTGGGATTACTTCAGTTGTGCTTTACCTACAATATATACATGAAAGCTGCATGGTGTCCTATGGGCTAATGTAGTGCACTGGCAAAAGCTCTGAATGGTTCAGTTGGAATCTGCAGTAAATGAGCAGAATAGTTCACTGTTTTGTTTTCACAGAAAAAAAAAGAAAAAAAAAAAGAAAAAAAAGAATTTAAGTAGATGCTTTAAAATACCATGCACACCATTGGCTATAGTACTTCTTACACAGTACAACATAAGCTTTCTTGGTTTATTTGTCTGTAACACCTAGAAGCATATAGCATCTACGCTTTAAGTGTATTTACAAATTCAACAAAATATCTACATATAAAAAGCTTACTTAAAATTAAACTTGATGCAAGTTATGAAAAACCAATTTATTGGCAAATGAAACTGAGCATTCCTTCAACCATAGGTTGTTATAAAAATTTATATTTGGAAGTAAACATTTGATTGATATAGTATGCGAGAAAATAATTTTTTAACCAATCCAATAAGGGTAATCTTTTACCAATAAACCGTATTAGCACTTGTCAGATTGAATACTGTGGTTCCAAGCGGTAACCCCCACACTGCTTCAGGCTGGAGGTAATTACAAAGCTGCCACACTGATCAGGCTGGGACACAGAGGGAAATGCACTCTCGCTGATGGAGTCAGATGGTTTGAGTTTTTAATGATTTATTTTACAAGAGCTTATACCTTGCTGTGTTAGTAAATAATTTAACTCTGGTTGTGTTTGGGGTTTTTTGTTTGTTTGTTTTCATCTTAAAGTGTTCTAAGGCCATGAAAACATGTTGTGCTGTAACTGTGTAGAAAGCATTTATTTTATTTTTAAAGGGAAAAAACCATACACTTCTTTATGTAATTTAAAATATTTTAAACTTTTCATTTTTAGCACAACAGTTTCATAACACTTCTTTTTCTTCATATTTTTCCTGTATTTGGCAATGACAGTAGTCTGCTAATCACAGTTTACTGCACCAACTGATTTAGTAGTACAGCGCATTACGGAATGCATATTGTATAAAGGCACTGAATGTACTTTGCCCTGTGTTTTCTGGAATATCTTCTCTCAATTTTAAAGTTTTTCTTTCAGTGACTGTACAAATTCCAAAATGCATTGCAATGCGTATCTTTTATGCCCTAAAATCAATTCAATGTGTTTTGATGTAAAAATAGAACACAGTACTGCTTTAATACTTGATAGATTAAAAAGGCTATAAAGTAATAGGAGCAAAGAGCAGATAATAGGGTCTCATTAAGCATCAGCAAATGCAAGTGTCATACTTAAATCATTTAGCAATTATATACTGTACATACTGTTCCTAACTGTCTTGCAAAAAGACATATGATAGCTAGACATTAAGTCACCAATTTCACAACAATGTCCACAAAGACATTGAAGTTCTATATAATACTACTATAACACTCTGACAATGAGAACAGAATTCATATCCAGGGATTCAGCTGAGGACTGCATAACAAATTGTCAAACCATGTTTTTATAGTGTACACAAGATTACCTGTGAATTGTGTAGGGTTTTTTTCCATGCATTATACTGTATTTTCAACAGGAAACAAAATTACAGGTTGATGTTATTGTTTGTGTCAGTTCCTTTAAAAAAAAGTAAAAATACCCAAGTTTTGACCAAAATTTGAATTTCCTATTTTGAGTCATACTAACATACAACTTACTGTGTCATTATTCTGTGTAATGGTATTGACCTGCATATTCTCATAGCATTAACATCTGGTGGTGAAGAGCTCCGTTACTTGTGTGTTCATAGTATGAGAAGAAAGATGCACAAGTGCTTTAAACAAACTGAAGATACAAGGGGATTGAGTTCTGTGGTTACACAAATGAATTCATGGCATTTACAGGAGAAGGAGCCTCAGAGCTTTCATTTCCTTCTGCAGGTTCTTTCTCTTTTTTACCACTATATTGTCCAATAAAGGAGCCATCCTCATTGAACTGACCATTTACACCTTCTCCATAGTCAACTAAACTATCATCACTGTCTTCTTTTTTCACAGTTCTGTCTGAAGGTGTCCGGCTTCCTTTTTTTAGAGGTTTATGGTCCTCTGCATCACTGGAGACACAAACAAACAAACATGGAATTAACTGATGTATTATTTATTAAGACAAAACCAGCCATGCATGCAGAGTTTATGAAAAGCATGTGTGCAGCCCTATAATCCTTTAGTAAACCCACATCCCATTGTAGACACAAATCAATATGATGCAGTTCACATGAAAACATGGTGTAAGAATGGTTTAAACAGAGGATGTCTTCAGTGGAGGGAGGGGGAGTTGTGATTTCTTTTTTTTTTTCCCCATCGTGCATGACTTGTCAGTGATAAGACCTGGGCCCTTGGTTTGGAAGCCATTTAGATGAAACTGCAAGCATTAAGAAGTGGGTTGTAAAGTTATAAAAAAATAATTTGTTTGTTCTCCAAAGTAACAAGCTTATGATATGCCGTGAAGTTAGTCTGTTAAACTTCTTAATTTCTTTGACTCCTTGAACATGAATGAAGAATGAATTTGGTTAAATGAAATATACTGATTTTCTTTACTAGTATAAAGAAAATAAAAGTGCTGCATTTCAAATAATTTGTTACATAATGCAGGCCAGACTTGCAATTTTCAACCTTACCTTTCAAGAGACCTACATATTCCATTAAAAGGGTGCAGAAGAAACAAATGAAAATAGCCTAAGAAGAAAAGCAAAGTCCATATCCTGATAGTGATCAGTATTTTATCAATAAGTTGCTCTTAAAATTGTTACAATATTTACTGTATTACAGGTAAAGCAACAATTTAGCTTACAGTAGCAAGAATTGAGGACCTGAGTGCATGCTTATTCTTTTTCTTTTCTTATTAGATCCATCTCCCTACCCTACTCCATGACTGATAATGTTCTGACATGATGATGGTGATTTGGAGGACAACAGAAAAAGGAAAGGAAAGACAGGTCGGTAGGACAGATCTCTGTAGCAAAGTACTGTGGTCTTTCCCTTGTCAATGGAAAAGCTGCAGCATCATCAGCATCCTCAAATAAATTTGCAGCTGTGGTAGCCTTATATTTAATGAAATAGATGTAGTTGGGCTCTTTTCAGAATCCTTTACACTGCACTTCAGTTTCAAGATGAAGACTTCAGCAGCAGCTCCAAAGCATTTTGAATTAAAACCCACTATTGCCAGCTGCACTTCTGGGTGCAATTATTTACCTTGTCTTAAACAGAACATGTGACTTTATTTGCATATAGGGTACAAAAAAAGGAAGTGGTTTGGGGTTTTTATTTAGACTCACAGCTTATGGGAAATATAAAGAAACACATATAATATATCAAAGAAACAAAATTACATTTTACAATTTCCAGAATACTAGGCTGAATATATACTCAACAAATTATTTTAACCCTCTAATTCCTAAACCCAACTATCTTAGTTCTTCAAATAATGCACTTTTATTTCCTAATTAATATTTTTGAACATCAAGAGAAACCACATGTATATATAGTACATAGGATGCATAAGGCCACACAGATCATATAGTTAGACAACAAAAACACTGTTGAGAAACTATTTCTAGAAAACCATTACACCCATTTTCCATCAAGCTGTTTCTCCTCATCTCAACACCTTTTTTTTGTTTTGGAAGACACTAAGTTATCACATTCTAAAGGAAGGATGCTTCTAATATGCATATACTTACAGAAAAAGCACACCAGAGATTTTGACATTCTGCATATACACCAGAAGAAAAGTGGCAGGAATATCTCTCTTATTTACATGTAAGAAAATCTTTATGCTCTAAGCACACAAAAGCAAAACCTCTGAATGTGACTGTATCAGGCTTGACATTTTAGTTATTGCTATGTACAAGGCACAAGGATAAATGTCTGTCATTGATCCGTGCTCACTGATGCTGCAAACATACAGACCAGTAACATTAAAAGACTGTACTCCAAAATTTCAAGAATCCAACAGCAAAGTGTTTATAACAGTGTGAACACAAGCAGATTATAAAGACATTACTGAAGAGAGTTCATTTTGGAAGGACTCTCTATTTAAAAGTTTGAAGACAGAATTAAGTATTTAATACTCATACACAATGTAGTTTCTCCAATGCCCCCATCAGAAGGTATTAAGAATCATTAAAACAGGCTGTACAAGTTAAATGAAGACCAGGCCCTCCCTTTGAAATTGTAGCCAGTCCTTCCCCCACAGAAGACCTGCCTTCTGGGTAAGACTGTTAAGGAAAGAACACTGGCATATGGTTTGTTGCTCAATTTTTGCTGAATAACTTCATAATTCCTTACACCATAATACAAAGAAATGAAAATAAATTAAAATTGCATTGTATCATATTCCAATTGGTCATGAATCTCTGTGCAAATATTCAAAAGTATGACCCTAGCCAGCATAATTCACTAAGTTGGAATATACATAAATAAATAATACACCATTACTGTATTAAAAATATCAACATTTTTGTGTTTAATCAAATAAAAAGCTTGATTTTCCTTTACAATTTAGATAAATCTGTGTATGGGAACTTCTGCTTTGTGTTGCTCTTATGGTTTTCTTCTTTATATTTTTGCAAACAAAGTTCATGTATAAGACAATCAATTAAGAAATAATTACACAGCTGGTTGCACTGTATATATGATTTTTCTATATTTTTGTCAGGATGTATATTCTACTATCTCTAAAATGAAAACCAAACAAAATTGCGGATTCACCCAGGAGTGTATCTGCACAGACGTGGGCACTGATGTGAGAGCACAGTCACAGCAGATGCAAAAATGAAATCTGAACCTGGGGATTCCTTCACTTGTTGCAATATATAAGTCTAGAGAGAGGTTCTGCCAGGACTCTGGCAGTGGAAAAACAAGTGGGATTATCCAAGGTGCTTTCCAATCCTGGTTCAGAAAAAGAAAATATATGCCATGGTACCATTTATTCTTTATCAAACTGGATTATGACTCTTCTATTAGTTGAACACAATGTTTTGGGTGGAAGAGAAAGAAATTGAGGAAGAAAGAGGAAAAAACCAAACAAACAGCAGAAGGAGAAAAAAGTGATTACAATGTTTTGGACAGCATTTTTATTGTCCTGGGGGTTCAAATCAAAGAAGGGGCTCTGGTGCTCTGGAGAAATGAATGTATTATCTGTTTTTTGCTAAGAGGAAAACTGCAAAAGCTGCTGAATTGTATTATGAATACGGGTGTCCAAAGAGCTATAGAACACTTTAGGCTGTAGAATATGTAATATCATATAGCAAAAACATGTTAAAGCCATAAATTTTGATACTGTACCCACAAGATATGCCAACCTTGCTTACAGATGTTCATCAAACTATTTCAAAATACAATCAGGAAAAATTATAGTTTCTTTCAATTTCTGGTTGTGATTTTGCTTGCTGACTTTAATACTTACCTAGTGTAATACTGTGGTAAAAAAAATAAAGTGCAAATTGGGTTGACTAAAATTACAGTGGGAAATGGAGGAGGTTTTTGAAAGGTGTCATTTATGCAGTGCATATAATTAATAGTCAGAAAACAGGACTGGAAGGGAACCAAACATGAGGTGAGAATGGGTATGAATTCTTTATTTAGAGCCATGGAAGTTAAGTGTAGTCATACTTCTACTATTTTTTGCTATATAAATAAATTCCATACTAGTATATTTTTAAGGATGAAAATTTCTCAACCAAGACTCATATGTACCAATCATTTTGCTAAGTACTGATATGTACCACATACACTTCTTGCCCTTTCAGTAAGAAGAGTATTTAATATTAAAGCATAATCTAAAAGCATGGTTTAAATATTATTAATTAATGATTGCTATTATATTAATATGTTTCTTTTTCTTCTTAGTTTAATGAAACACATATGAAACTTGAAGCTAATTATTAAGAGATATTATTAAGAGATGCGAGAAGTATGAAGGTAACAGTAAGTGTAAAGTACAAATTTATTTCTTAAAAAAAGTAATTCCATTTCACAAGCTTATCAGTTATTGAAAGAAATATGTACCTTGAAATCTCCTTTCTTCTTTCAGCTTTTCAATTTTTCTTCCTTAGATATGGGTACATGCAGCAACCAGTCAGAATGGGGAAGACACTTAAACGATGCCTCTGCACTCCAGCAGGCAACTAGTTCCCAACTAAACTTTGCCACATTCATGGACATGCAAAAAGACTCAATATATGGTTAGCAATGTACTACTTTTTCTTATAACACAACTGTCAGATGAAAGGCAACATGGAACAAAGTGGGTAAAGCATTCTGGGCTATGAGACACAGAAAGTGGGTGCAGAAGATGAAAACTGTTTGCAGTAGATTCCTTTGACTCAGGTCAATAGCCCAGAAATGTTTAAGTAAAAACAATCAGGTAAAGCCACAGAAATACCTTGCACTATGGCTTCCCTGCACACTCCAGGAGACTCTCTGTCCCTATACGTAACAGGTTTCTGCTCACACTCCTAAGTTATTGGGATTGTGCAGGTGACAAATACTTTCCCTACAAAATTATGCATTTGTATCAATCCAGACTTCAAACCCTTTTACTATTTCTTATTTAGCTAAGACTTAAGCACACATATATTAGTTTTCTGAATAATTTTTCTTTAACATCTCTATAATGCTCAATCTTCAATCCTGGCAGAAGCTGGAAAAACTGGGTGATTAAGTTCTGACTTGAAATAGCAATTGTTGAAAAAGTTGTTAATCACACAAGTATTCAAGAATTAAAACAAGAATTGTCAAAAAAAGTACATGCGTGTAAATTACAATACAGTAAGGCCACTGCCAAATCCAGCTGGACTATTCAGCTCTTTGGGCAGTCCATTGAGATAATCTCTTGTGCTGGAAGGGACCAAGCTTAGAATTACAGTGCTGAAGCACAAATCATGGCTAGGTCCCTGTGGAAATGCACCTAAGCTTCAAGTTAAGTAACTGCAAGGGAAAAAAAACACTGCTGTAGTTACAAACTATATTCTCATTGTTAATCAACCCAGAACAAGAAGGAAGAGTAATATATTATCTAGCAATCCCAGAACTCTCTGCCACAAAGTCTCTCATAGCATATCGGAGAAGTTCTAAAAAAAAATACTATGTGTCAAAATGTTGAAGAGGCAAAATAATTCAATGAAATGTGCAAATGTCCTGTGTTACCACACTAGCAAACCTACTATTGTACTTGCCTTGTCCTGTTTTATCTTCCTAAGAACATTCTGCAGACTGCTGGACTTTTGTCTTTCCCTTGTAGTTGCTTGCTTCCAGTCTTCCCACCCATAAACCCACAATTCTGTAGCTGTCATAACTTCTTAATTCTGTTTGATTTAGGGACTGGGAGGAAAATTTAGGCTGATTTATATACCTACTCTGACTTGAACATACATCTGTGGTACTTACTCTGTTTCTTGCTGGTTCTTGGTGTAGACAATGACTGTCCACAATTTACTATCTCAGTCTTCTACAACTCAGAAAACTGCCAAGAATGCAGTACAGATTGCTACAGAGGCACTGTTTTCCCTTATTATGTAAAAGTGAAGGAATCCATTCAGTCACAGGAATACCGTGTACACAACCATTCCATGGCTCCTGAAACACCTGCATTTCCTAAAGCATTATTTCCTTCACTAGATCAATATGGCAGAAAAATCTGATGTTGTCTGGTCCCACAGACCAGCCAACTTTCCCGCAGAACATATTCTCTTAATTGAAGTTGAGGAGTGCAAAACTTCGAACAAATCCAAGCAATCCCAAGAACACTGAGAATCGTAGAAATGAAATGGGAAAAAACCTTCCCCTAAAATTAAGAGCTATGATTTTTCTAGAATATATTAATTAGTCATTAAGACTAATTAACTATTATTGAAGTAACTTGGTAATTTAAATCTTATTTTGAAACAACTAATTTTCTAAGCACTGGGTTTATTTGTCCAGAAATATTGAAGCATTTCCAAGTCTTTCACTCTTCTCAGTTCCTGAGAAACTAGGAAGCAAGTCTGTGTTCTCAGAAAGTTCCTCTTGATGGTCTGGTATCTCTCTGAAAGTGACATGTCTTTTCGTACTTGGCATGAAATGACTGTGAGACTTTATACTTCCCCTTCCCTCCTTTGAACTTTGGAGGAGAACGCAAGGAGCTCAGACACTTGTGAGGAGAACAGGAAGAGCTTCCAACAGAGCTCTTTTTTTTCATCTGGCGTAAGGAGTGTTCGTGTTCTGAGAAATCCTTCATGATCTGGACTAAGGATTCACCAAATAGCTTGCCCCCTGTGTATGGTAATGACAGCAGTTTACATTTCAGATCCAGCACTGAGCTCCAAGGACGCAACCACAGAGCTCTCCAGGCTACAGTGAGGCATGCCACATTTTTAACAGTGAGTCTAAGAGAATCCTCAGCTGCATCATGGATAAAATTAGCTGCAATTTTACATAGCCTGCGTTTCCTCTGCATGGCACCAGATGGGACCCATTTCTTTTTGAATCTGGCTCGTTCTTCCTCCAACCATATTAGTAATGCTTTAGAAGCGTAAGTGCAGTAGATAGATACTCCAAGCTGGGCTGCAACTAGCTTGAAAGACCTTTTAATTGCTTCTTCAATCTTTCTGTCAGTAGGATCTTTAGGGAGAGCATCCGTATTATCAGGCACTGACAGTACAGAATCACCACTAAACAATGCTCTGTCTACCTCAGGCAAGGTCCCCCACAAAGCAGCTTTACCCACTGGAAAAGGGTAGAGCTTATGTAAGATTGCTGGGGCTTCATGTTTGGACTCAGGATTACCCCAAATCCTGCAGACAAGATCTTCCACAGCTGAATGGATAGGAAGTGCATTATCTACCTTGCCTTCTTCAGAGGGGATAAGTAGTTCTTCTGGAGCACATTCAGATTTTGAAGATTTTAGCATTAACACCTTCTTAATGTGCTTGAACAGGTAATTCTGATTCTCCATGTCAAATTTACGCAGAGGATCTGGTCCTTCTTGATCTTCTGTAGGGAACTCAGATGCTACTTCCCCATCTTCGGGGGCTGATTCAACCTCCAAGGCCTTGTGAGCCTCAGGTTTCTCCTGCCCAGAAGCTGTTTGATCTTTTAAGCTGTCCATATGATCAGACTCAGAAGTCTGGGAACTGCTCCCAGATGCTTCTAAAGGAACCACTGGAACTTCTGCAATTGGTACCCTGGGATGCTTTACTGAATGGGACCTAGCCTGTGCCACAGACGTTATGCTTTGTCTGGCTGCTGTCAAAGCATCCTTTAAGACAGTAGCCAGCTCAGGCAAGATTACAGATTTCATTAGTGAATTCTTTTCAGATTCAGAGAAGTGAGTAGTAGTAGAAGGTCTTACCTTCCTGTGGCAGGAGCTCTGAGTGTCTTCTGAATCTGAGCTGCAGTCTGGGGTCTGGCTGCACCAGTGCTGGAGAGAATGATGCTGCCTTGCCAGTGAGCCACCAATTGAGTTGCAGCTGAGGGGTTGCTGGAAAGGGGATGGCTGTCCTGCCTGAGAATCTGAGCCCTCCTCCGACCCCATTATCTGTTGCTCAGAAGCATGATGTCTAGAGCCATGCCTGTACTTCCATTCGTCTGATCTCTTTTCCTCTCGGCAGAGGGAAGCAGAGACAGAACTAACCCTTGCAAGCTCTGAAGACTGCCTAGCCCTCCTCCTGTTGTAGGAGGCCTCTGATCTGGTGCTGGAGTATTGATCCCCTGACCTTCTGAAGAAGTTGGATCTGTCAGATCTCACAGACTTTGCTTTGGTAAAGACAGGGTCTGCTTCAGGAGAATTGGCACAGCTACCTTTTCTTTTCTTTTCCTTGTCCAGTTTCTTTCCTGTCCAAGCAGACATGGACCTGAAGTGATGAAAAAAGTTCAAAACACTCGAATTCCTAGATCTTTCAAAAATTACATTTTTTTTCAAGGGAAACCCTATACCCTTTTTCCTCAAAGAAGCACCACATCATGTGAGGCAGACAAACTGGGAACTGAGTGACTGCAGTGATGCTGAGCTGCAGAGAGGGAGGCAAGGTATCTTCTGTAATCTGACTGGTTGCTGCTGCTGCCCTGTCTCTAAGGAAAAAAGAGGAAAGCCCAATATATACTAATTACACAGAAATACATTTTAGAAAGGAGTTTTTGCAGGGTACATAGAAGGAATTCTCTTATGTGAACAAGTCTGAAAGCTTGGCATGCATCTGCCCATATTCACCAGACATGAGTGAATAAATGCATTATAAAATAATTTTTAAAAGCCCTAGATCATTCTTTAGATTAACTCAAGCCACTTAAATATGGAGACATAAATTAAAATCTTGCCACAGGTCACACATGAAAGCAGACTTCGATTATTTATTCTAGGCCTGAGAAAACAAGTATTGAGGTCCTATCATTTGTACAATTCTGTACAAAAGTCAGTTTCTGCTGCTGAAAGTTCCAAGGATCAAAAACCAGTGGAGCAATAAAAAAGTATGTAAACTAGACTTCCCAGGAAGACTTGCACGGTACTTTTTTAACTCTGCTTCCAAAGGCTGCTTCACACTTCCCTTTTTATCAGTTGAATTTAGTTAACTCATATGCACTTACAGCTGTAATAAAATACTATTCTGAACTCATTAACCTAAGAACAGAGTATATTGTTTTTAATCAAGGAACAATAAACAGAAACTGCTCTTTAGCATTCAGAACTGTACATCTAGTCCATCAGATCAAGATGCACATTTCCCTTCCATGAAGAAACTACGGCAACAAAGTAGATCCTTCTTGAAAAAACCTGCTTTTTTCTATGTTCATTTGTAAATGTCAAATCTTCAAAATCATAAAGGGCTTCTACACTGCTTTTGACACAGGAATGCACTATAAAATCTATTATAACACCCATGTAAAATATAATGGTATTGACCTATTTAGAAAATAATACCATTATTTTTTGTACTAATCAAAAAACAAATAAACCGCTTATTTAATAAGCTATATTCATAGTTGTTTTATGAATAGACTTGCCAAGGCATACTTTTGGCAATGCCAAGAGATTTGGCTAGACCGCATTTACTATAAAGAAACACAGGAATAAGAGCTGCTTTGCATGCTTTGAAGCTGCTTGCTATATATCTTGTACTGAAATACATGAAAGGGAGATTTGCTCTCTTGTAGGAGATTCCTTCACCTCTGCGTATAACATCACTTCTTTGTTATTGGATTAGATGTTAGTATTGGCAGCCATTTTAAATGCATTTGTTTTCCAGTCAACACCAGATTGTCTTTATTAGGCTTCAATTAGAAATTTATTGTCCAAAACCATACATAGGGCTCAACATAGTTCCCTAACTGAAAGGACACTGTATCTGGCATATCTGAAAGATGGCTTTGTAAATAAAGATTCCACACTTTGACTTTCAAACACATACAATTGAGTTTGAATCTGGATTTCAGCTTGCATTAGCATATGGCTTATACTAAGTTGGATAATTTTCTTTCTAATGGTGTGGTTGAAATGCTATTTTTAGTTCTATATAACACTGGATACAAAATCTTTGACACAGAAAAAGAGTTAGTCTTGAATTAGTAAGTGTGATACTACATACAGTACATGTGTGACGTGAACAGTGAACATGACAAACCACATCAACTGCTCACCTGTATTCACCAAACGTTCCATCATCTTCCTTCATAGGTTGTATTTCTGGATCAGCATGTGCATCCTCCTTTTCCTTCACTAAAATATTTGAAATAGTAATTTTTATCATGAAACTGCAAGCTGAGAAAGTCTAAGACCTTAATTTCTCAAACTGATCACATTTGGCAGGAATGTGGTTTGAATAAAAACAATTTTTTAAAATGGGGCCTTAGGCTAATACATTTTGTCTCTTAAAAAAAATCTGTTAATTAGTTATAGAATTTTATTTTCATTCAAGTATGAAAGATTGTATGTCATTTTGTATTAATAGAATGTTTTCCTTTCTTTTATTTCTAGCACTAAAGAGAAAAAAATGTTAAAAATCCTACTAAAATAACTTAGTCATTTATATTATTAACAGACCTCCTAAAGAACTTATTTATATTATTAATAGAGCTATTGTTTAATCAAATTTGAATAATTTAGTTCTGATGCTCTCTATTTCTTCTTGATATTCCTCTCATACTGATTTATAAAACTGAATCAGATTCACTTTTGTTTACTGTCAGTTTGTACATTTTCTGCTTTAATTTCATGTAGAGAAATCCAGAGATTTTAGTCAGTATTTTGCCAATTATTAATATTGGAAAAAAATAGGCATAGTTTGTTAATTTCTTCTTTTCTACAACATGATCAAACCCAATGCAAAGTCACATACACTGGAACCTAAATTTAACACAATTGTATCTCATGTACATTCTGATTTTAGGTTTAATCCTTGTTCACTGGTGGGAATAAATCCAGGCATGTAACTTGTCCCTACAAAATAATAAATGTGGCAGATTGACATAAAAGCCTCCTAGCACCTGAGGGGTCAGATTTTGCAGATGACTTATATTCCTGTAAGTTAAGATTGTTGACAGGGTAAAATAATATACTGACTTTAAGAATTATCTTTATGGTTCTTCGCTTTCCTTTTCACTTCTGTTTTTTTGGCATCTATTCAATTTTTTCCTTTGTTTAGTAGACACGGTTCTATAATCCAATACACGATCTCTTGTCTTTTACTCTTGTAATTTCCACACTTAATTTGTGCATCATTAATTTATATGCCATTTTTTAAGAGGATATGAATCATTCCTGACAGTATTTACTAAGTCCATAACTGCAGTAACGCATAACACCTTGAGATACATCAGGTCGCTATAATTTCATACTGAAGTAATTGATTACTTTCTACAAACCAGAGGCAACCTCAACATGACATAAAAAATTATGATGAAAAAGAGTTCATAACTTCAGTTTTCATAGATTTCATAATTTCGTGCTTTCCATTTGTCACTACCTGTGGAACAGTACATTTGCAATGACACAAGAAATACAAAGTCACTGCTATAAATACCACTACATACTGATTCTGGAAACTTCATAAACAGTCCAGGTCCTTTATATAAATGTGTCTGTATATGCATATGTATATGTGCATTAAAAAATGTAAACCTTACAACGAATAATTCTGCAGAAGGAGAGAAAAGGAGAGAATATCAGGGATCCACAAAGTAGTGACAACCTTAGCATCCAACTGCCCTCACCCACTTCTAGATGGTGATTCACTCCAAGTTCTCCCTACTCTTTTCAGTTTCATCACTTCACTTGTTTCAGTCTCCTGAATCACTTTTTCTGTATACTCTGTTATCTCATTTTCTCTTTTAAAAAATCCAATATTAGTAAAAACACCCTAAGATGATGTTTTCAGCCTGTCATATAACTCTATGTAACACTGTGTTCCTTAATCATCTGTGTTTTCTTCATGGGCATAGGGAGCTGGAACAGAAACTTCTCTTACCTAATTTTCGCTCTCACTACAAATCTTTGCTCTCTCTATAAAACAATCTAACAGTTAGATTAGGCAGAGTAGGATTCTTGTACTTAATAAGGTGATTTTCTTATAAAAATAATCTTCTGTGGTATTCCAACAAATTTCCCTATGAAGAGGTAAAGTTCTTAGTGTTCCCTGACACTAGTTTTCAGAAGTGCACTGGTCAAAACAAGCAGGAGAAAATAAAACAAAGTATGGATTTTTGTTTTGTACTTTCCTAAGTGCATCCATCTTTTTCATGCCCAGGTTAACAGTATGAACTTCAAGAAGTTTGAGTTTACTTTAAATAAGCATTCTAGAGTCTGATATTTATGTAATTTCCAAACCTTTGGAGTCTGTAATAGACATTTTTTTTCCCATGAAATCAAGACTTTACATGAAACTTAGCAACTGTACTTTCTATTGTAACTAGGAGAATGAAAAATTGGATTATCCTTTGATACTCACTTGAAGTTCATTCATAGTCACTCATACCTCAGCAGCTGCTCTGAGATCCTATCTGGCAGTACTGTGCAAACTGGTTCTTGCTATCATTTTCAAGAGAGCTTTGATCTATGGAGCTACTACATAAAAAGATATATAAGACCAGGGCAAGATACATAGATACATATATGCCCATATACATACATACACAGCATGCCTTTTGTAATATGTACACCAGGAGAAATGCATGTTTTGATAGAAGACATACATTGACTAGTTCAAATTTTTAATGAAAAATTATAAAATATACTTGGCCATTCCTAGACCTTAGAGTAAAATATCTTATTCTACATCCCCTCTTAGAAAAAAAGAAATTATAGAAAAAAACCCAGCCTAACTGAAGGATGGTAACTTGAAACTTAGCTGAAAAAATATGGAGGCTGAAGAAGACATAGGTTCTGGGAAGGAATTCAAGATATTGGAAACAATATAACATATGAATAAATTTGTCCTATGACATGCATTCCCGGTACTTTAACCAGTGGCTATGATCTGGTTTCCACACTTTCTGACCAAATAAATTCGAACTCAAATCATTTTAGTGGATTAAACCCATCTGCGCTGGACTTCAGAAAGTGGAATGTGCACTAGTGGTGATATTTCAAACAAAGCTCAAACCTCTGTAGAGAGGTCATGCAGTGTTATGACCCTCCGGGAACAAAGAAGGTACTTCTTGTATGCTTAAACAGGTTGAGGTTTTCTACCAATAGATACATTGCTCCTGTCAAGCTCACCAAATGACAAGACTGATTTGCCATACACACAGTGTAAATGTAAACCAGCAGAAAATGGGATTTTCCAGGAAACCTGAGGTCTGTCTTAACAGATTAATTTTACTATCCCTGTTAAATAGCATACCTGGATACTTGCCACCCTTATTCCTCCTTATGAAGCAAACAATCAGTAAAATCAAGATCAGGAGAGCAACAGCACACATAAGCCCAATGAACCATCCTTGAGTAGCGATGTCTACCTGCCGGCTTGCCATTGCTAGAGATAAAAGAAGAAAAATTGTTTCGCTGCATTTAAATGCTACACTTATTCAAGTAAATAACAGCCAATATGCTGTTCATTAAAGATTAACATTCACTGTGAAAAAAGATAGTATTAAGAAAAACAGTGATACTGTATTTTGTGAATATTTCCATTATTCAAAATTATTTCAAGTACATATGCACAGAAATTATTTTTCAGTAGATAAGAAGTCTGCTAATATTTAAGCTTAGCAACTACTCTGCAAAATCTATGCACATACTACATTGCTTTCCACAAACACCAAAACTACTCTCAACCATTTTGCATTAATTAAACTACTGAAATGAAATTGCAAATTATAATTCACACAAACATGTCAATTGCATTCTCAACATGAATAAAAAGCCAATACTCATTAGCTAATGCATTCCCATCAGTCTGAAATGGGGAAAGAGATGGGTCATTCAAGGGCCCTAACATTCAATTTCAACTAAAACTCAACAATGAGGCATCCTTTAAAACCTTATTAAGCATCATGTTTTCTTTCTTTCCTCAAACCAATACCTTATCCTACAATTTATCATGATTGCCATGATTTAGCATTAGTTAGGGTTTTACATGATGCAATTGGGAAGTCTTTCCTTGGCACTGTTTCTCTCCAAATGCTGACTCTAGCTGGAAGATAATGTAAATAATAAGGAAATTACACAGAGAACACTGCAGGCACTAATAAGGACAAGAATTATCTATGTGATCTAGGGGCTGGATCTACTGGTCTCCAACACAGTAGGAGGATTATTCTGGTGGTGAAGCTTATTTTCTACTCCACTGTTTGGAAACATACTACAGGCAATTGGACTTAGGATTTGCTGTTGGGAGAAAGTGGGAAGGGTGAGAGGAGTTAGGGTTGCATGCTCCAGACCGAAGAAAATATGAAGTGGAAGAAGATGAACATCCATCCAAACCTATCTTATTCATTCTTCAGCTTCTTCTCCAGACCCAAAACCCAAGAGTATGAAACTCCATGAAGTGCTGCCCAATATACAGAACTCAAGCCCATGTCTCAATGTTATTTTCCAGTTAAGGAGGAGTCTGAGACAGGTAGCTTGCAGAAGCAGCTGTCAATGGTCCCACATTCCTGAGGGATTCTATGAAAATGCAAAGTACTTCTGATGTGTGGATACAGTATCTCCAGTCCATTTCATACAGAAGATCAATGTGCATTCCACTTTAGAAGTACTAGGCTAAAATTAACTCTTTCTTTAAATGCTTCTTTTTGGTCTTACTGGGCAAAGTTATGACTTGATTTTCATTTAAATAATTCAATGAGTTAATGTGCCTGGTTATTGTGGAGATAAAATCAGGAGATTTCTCAGACCTTGTTTATGTTTTCTGATATTTTAGAAAATAATTAGAATAATAATTTAATCTATTTTTGCATAAAATTATCTACATGATATATAAATATACAATTCATATACCTATATATTTATATTTTTATGCCACATATAAATATACATTTATATATATATAAATATTAAAAAGTGGCAATTTAAAAAAAGGCAATCTTCCTCTGAACTACAAATGAAAAAAAAGAAAACTTTGTTTTCACATTAAGGTTAAAATTATTTGAGTTTTGCACATCTGCATTCATAATAAGGCATTAAATGTTATATAATACATACTATGACAAAATGCAAATGCACAATTCACATTCAAATGGAGTAAGAAATGGCATCAAGCCAAACTCATGCATAAAAATATGCAAGATAGATGGGAAAGAGTAAAGATGAAAACTTACTTATGCAGCTTCCTGTATTAACTACTGAATTTCTAATAGGAAAGGGTTTCTAGATCTCTGTGCATCTTTAAAAATGGCACATTTTCTGCCTATGCTAAGCAAATTATTTGCTTAAGGCAGAAAAACCTTGTGTCTCGATGAACTACTAATGCAGGAGCCAATGCAGAACACTGTGAACTCTATGAAGTGAAAGCCACATATATGAATGAAACATCACAGTTTCATTCCTAATTAAGGATATATTCCAGTGTTTCCCTTTGTCCACTCCACCTTTTTGCACTGTTTAAAAGGTTTGACCTAAGCTGAAGACAGTGTGACACAAGATTTTTCTGTAAGAAATAGGCTATGTTTATAATTTCATTCTGGACATTGAAACTATCCATTATGAAGAAGTAGAAAGGAGTGTCTTTAAAGTCCCTTCTTCCTTAACTACTCAAGGGCAAGAGTCAACATGACTGGGTAAGTACAGGGACTCTTATCTACTGGCTAAGTATTTTTTATGCAGAAAGATGCTTTTGGGAAGGTTTCCATTCGACTTGTTTCAGCTTGTTTTGAATTATATTATAGTCTTGATCCTTGTTTACTGCTCCTTTAGGCTTTGGATGTGTATTTGCATAAAATTTTAGAGGTAGGCTTTTGTACCAGTAGCTGTTTCTGGCTCTGTGTTTAGCTCGTGTATATTTGCCTGGCACTGTTATTCAGCAGCGTGTTTTCAAAGCTCTCCTGCAACATGATAAACTGTGAACAGAAATGGAACAAAACAAAGCAAAAAAAAAGATGATTTTAGAAAATGCTCACTTTCAAACTGGCACACCCATTATCTACTTTGTTGCCTGGTAATTTTTACATAATGTTCAAGTGTATTTTCATATTTAAATTACTTTCTTATAACATTCTGGAGTTGGTGGGGCTACTGCTATATAGCTATGCACTGACCAAAATGCTTGGAATGAGCAGAAGTGGCTAAGACAAAAAATAATAACAGCTGACCAAGAACATTCTGATGGCATGGCATGTGATGGCAACAGCATATTCAGTATAACATCCAAAAAACTTCTAATAGAACCTTTTCTCTGAGTGAAGTCGGCAGGCATTGCTGATTTGCTTACGAAGAAATAGGACTGCAATATGAACATAAGGAACTTAAACAGCCTTACTGATTCCCAGGATATATATGTGACATCAAAATCCATATAAAACCAGTATATGGCAGGAGAAGAGAGATTTACAAGTAGGAATGTCTTAACATTGGTATAAATAGATTACATGAGACATCAAATTGAATCTGCACTTTCTGATTATGCAAATATTTTAGCTCTATAAAAAGAGACGTTATTTAAATACAGCCGTCTAATTATATTAATTTGAAATATAAGAAATAGGTCATCTTCAGTGCACAGCATACAGATGGAGTGTGAGCAGGGCATATCTTGTCCCTAGTACAAACATCAGTCAAGTAGAGTGAATTGAAAGGATGGAAACATTCATAACCTACATACAAATGTACTGGCATTATTTAGGAGTTTATACAATAATTTAACATTGCTCTATAAAAGGAACATGCAAAGATTCTAGCTGCAACATCTCTTGGCTAGAAGCAGTTCAGCATTTCAGCACTTGGTCTACCACGATTCTGACTACAATACAGAATTGGTACAGTGTGCCTCACCTGGACCTGTCTCAAACACATCCTCTGAACTCCTAAAACCAGACAGGCCCTCAGCACCAACCCGGACTTTATATGCTGTTCCTGGTGTTAAACCCTTTAAGACAAAGAAGCTTCGAGAACCATTTACAATTTCTTTTTTCCAATCTTCTTTGCCTACAAAAATTTTAGGAAAACAACATATTGGAATTTTAATTTTCTCTGTATTACTGAAAGTTTCTAGACAGAATACTACTGACAGTTACTTGACTAAACTATGGATCATCTGAGAAAAATAACTGTTCTCTCAAAAATAATAAAATTATGTAAAATTATGACTAATAAATTGCATGCAATATATTGAAGATGTTGTACAGTAATTATGAAACTATTTTAAACATTTGTTCCATTGTACTAAAGAAATACAGATTAAATTTATTTTTTAAATGCTTATTGAACTTGTAATTGTAAGATACATTAAAACAGATTTTAACCCTTTAATTAAATGACACTTTTGCAGTTTCGGTCAAAATTTACTTTGGTCAAGAAGTTCTACTTCAAAATCTGACTCTCTTTCATATCTTTTTTCTAGGACAGTCTCAGGTATTTCTTTGACCAATATCTAGAAAAATGCATTTCTATTCCAATTTTTGGAATAGTCACCTTTATTGATAACTTTAGATGGAGGGGGTATTTAAAAAGAAGTATCTTGCTTTTATTAGCTAACTTTGTTTTAATTATTATGGGTACTATCAAAGATTTAAACCTAGTTTAAGGCAATAAAAGTACATAAATTGATTTCTATCTAATTTTAAGCTTTAATTTAACAAAGAATGTATTATTTAATCTTCTATGTTTCCTGAATTTGACTTAATTTAGGAAAACTCTTATATCCTACTTTAATGCAAGTAATCATGTTTTTACACATGTAATCACTTCAGGATAACAATTGCAGGCAAGCTACATTTTTAGAAGTTCACATTCAAAAGAATTTATAAAATAATACAAAGGAACAAAGGTTCATATTCTATCTATGCATCAAATACCTGCTAAATATTGACTTTTATTAAAATGAAAATTATTTGATCTTCCTGATCAAATTAAAAATAAGACATTTAAGAGCTATCATTAACACTGGGTCAATTTAAGACCCCATTTAACAAAAATCTTCAAAAATACATCTGAACACTTTAGCAGAATTTAATGAAATGACTTCTTACTGCCTGCTACACCATATTCAACATAAAAGTTCGCATGATCTGGTCCCTCATACTCCCAACTGATATTGGCATAGGTCTCAGCAGCAGCTGTTGTAACATTTCTGATCCTTGGATAAAGTGGTTGAACTAAATGCACAATAGAAAAACAAAGCAAAATAGGCAGTTGTGACTTCATACATTAAAAAAAATATTTTAAAAGTTACTATGTTAATTTAGACCATATAGAGGAAAAGTATAGCACATTTGTCATTGGTTCCATTACTGGAAATTAGTGACTAAAGTACTGTATCTTGAAATTGAATCCCAGGCAGTTACCACACTATGAAATTAAAAAGTAAAATTTATGTACTCTATTGAGCATGCTCTGTACCACAAAAACTCCCAAATACTTAAAAAGTACCTAACTGCCAAAATTCTGAAAAACATTATTTCTATTCATCTCGAAGTAAAATGCAGACAGCTGGAAAGTGAGAACATCGTCAGAGTAATGGGAAATGGCAGGACGAAAGGAGACATGAAGGTGGTACGCGCCTTCCTTTATGGCATGTGGCACTGAATGGACTGCAAATGCCCCAACTGCAAGCCCTTATAGGATTTTGGCTCTATTGCATTGATAATGATAAAAAAGGAAGACAATACCCTTATAGAATGTTGGACGGACAGTGTGCATGACTGGGGAGGTTGCAAAAAGGATTTCTGAATATCCTTCACCATCAGAGATAGTAGGAAAGAAAAAATAAAGAGTAAAAACACTTTGCATCAAAAAGTAGCGATTAAATAATACAGTAAAACCTTACCTGTTAAATAAGTAACACATGCACATTCTAAGACCATGCAGGATTCAATTAGTTTCACTCGTTAAAATATGAAACAGCTAAGTGATACAGATGTATTTGAAAACAAACTGAAGTATGTATGTACTGCCAGCTTTACTTTTCACAGGACATTCCCGAAATCAGCTTTTGTTAATAGTATGGATTCATGGCCCCTTTAGACGTTGGAACACTAGACATCAGATATTGGAAAGCCAATATCAAAATACTCTGGTGCGAAGGACACAAATCGCTGGAATGCAAGGAGCTCCCACTGTAAGGTACTGTGTCTTACTGCTGCCATTCCACACTTTTCACAGATACGCACGATGCCCGTATCTATGAAAAGAAGAGCTGCTCTCTTCAGCATTCTGAAATTAGCCACTTCTTTGCTCATACCTTAGTTCTTTGCTCATGCCTTAGCTCCAATTATGCTTGCTATAAATGGACATGTATCTCAGTATCTCTGCTTGCCTAATATTAATGAAAAAATAGATTTTAATAGTTCTAATGCTGTAATAGGGCAGATATAAAGAGGATGCTTCTCAAAGGCATGAAATTAGTTTCAACTGAAAATGCTTCACTTTGTCACTGACTTTTCTATCCTGCTAAAAATATCTTTTCTATTAGAAGCATTAAAAATGCTTCCCAAAGGACCATGAAACACTGGAGGTAAAAACGTAGTCTCAGTAAAGACAAATGACAGAATTCCAATGGCTTCATCTACACAAAGAAATAAAATGAGCAAAAGCCTGTTATCAAGGCAAGAGGGGTTGGACAGAATTTATCTATCTACTTAAATTATTTTCTTCTTCTAACAGGCTGGCTTTGTCCATATGGCCAACTGGAAAAAGTTCCAAGTTATATGCAAAGAGAAAATGGCTTACTTGGGCCCCTAGCACAGACTAAATAAGGTGAGTATCATGTCTAGAAAATGATGGTCTCTGATTTTTTTTTTTAATATGTAAATTATGCAAATTCTATCAGTTCTCCTGAGAATGTATTCTGATTATTACAATTTTTTAGAAAATAAGATTTTTTATCCTCATATCCATCAAATTTTTCTTCTTAACTCTGTTCCAGTAGTATTCATTCAACAATTCAATCTGTATTACTCCCCTATCTGATATCTTTGTAGCTAAGTTGTGCTTATATATTTTCTTTCACCAACCAAAATAATAGGGAATATATTATTTAAATAATAAAAAATAATTTCATTTCTTGATTAAAACCACCTGAACAAAATACCATAGAAAGCACTAGATTAAAAAAACCCAGACATCCACACCATAAGAAATACCAAAGCCAGAGTTGTCTATGGGAAATCTAGCATGTAACCATATACACTGTGGTAATGCAAGGGGATTAGATTCTGTTCCTCTGTGCCACTTGGAGGTAGCAAGAGGAAAGAATAGCAGTGTCTAAATTTAGGAGGGTGCAGGAGTCTGAGATTGCAGACAGGATGTATAAACTTCCTTCCTGATTAGCACATAGGAGCAGGTGTTTGTTTCAATCACCATCTCAACATTTTTGCTGTGCCGAGAAAATAAGAGGTTTGTATTTGAAATACGACTTTGTTTTGTTTCATTAAATTGTATTTTCTGAAAGCCATATTTTCCTGGATTTTTTCTTCTTCAGATGATGTCTAATTAGCAGCACAACCATATGACTGCTATTTGTCACAATGTTAAAGACAGAAAAAACTGTTAGCAATAATCTGTT
This sequence comes from Origma solitaria, assembly GCA_013397895.1. NCBI lineage: Eukaryota > Metazoa > Chordata > Aves > Passeriformes > Acanthizidae > Origma > Origma solitaria. The sequence goes on from VZRL01002171.1 coordinate 551,739, forward strand.
TCATACTCCTGCAAACAGATGCCACAGCATTACCCCTAACTTTTCCCTCCCTCATGCCTGAGCATGTGGGGATGAAGGAAACTGTCTCAGCTTCTGTGAAAGTCTACAGATGATAGAGAGCTTCTGTAACAAGAAATAAATTGAATAATCTTATCCTGTGGGGTATTTTTCCATCTCCAGTTCCCAGTTTCTACTCTCATTAAAGAGTTGCCTGCTAGATTAAAGTATCTGGTAAAAGTCTTTCTGTTTATATGATTGCATATAACAATCAAGTTGGCTCTGAAAGTTACCTTAATTTCCTTGGTGTCTTAGTTTCTAAATCCTCCCAAGTGACTGATTTATGCTTATATTTATCAGATGTACTCATATCTGATTCTTACCAATACCTGTTAGTACAGATTTACCCCCATGTAGTATTTGGTCAGATTTAAATTCTGTGGTTTTTTACCACTGAATACAGTGGACCAGGAAATTTGTTCAGTAGCACACTTCTTTACAAAATTACTATTTTTGCAATTCTCCTCTTTTGCATTATCGTTTGATCTCATTAGCCATCAGACCTGCAAAGTTTTACTGAAGTCTGTTAAATATGCCATATTTGCAACATGACTACACACAGAAGAAGATAAAAGACAGCTGATGGATCCTGAGGTGATGAAAGCCTGGAGGTGAATTGGTTACAACATTCAAAGCTTGTCTTCAATCCACCCAGACTCTTCTCTTCTCAATCACCACACCTCTAATTATAATTAACCTCTCAGTTCTTCAATATGTTTCGCAGCACTGTTCACAAATGGGAAATGTGCAATTGTCAGCTGGCAGAAGCTCCCAGCGTGTGCAAGCGGCAGTTGGAAAAAGGGCGGGGGAGAGGGGCGGGCAGAAAGCTTTGTCCTGGGGAGCAGAGTGCTGTGCCCTCTCATCTGTAGCCATGCACCACAGTGTGCAGCAGTGTGCAAAATCATCGCTCTGAAAACCACGGGAATGGACTGTTAATAAGTTACAGGTTTTATATAGAACCACTCTTTTGGCTACCTCTGGCAAATTAAGCTTTTTTATTCCTGCCTAAATACAATGCAAAATTTAGCTGGCACTTCTGAGTATGGGTTCATTCCTGTAGTATCATATAAAAGCATTTGCCAACTGTTGAGAAAGAGGCTTATGCTCAAAGTAAAATTTTCATTTCTTTTCAAATTAATTCCAGGGCTTTTTTACTGGAGTTTTTTGGTAGAATTTTATTTAATCTTTTTAGCCTTTCAGGAACACAACCCTACAAATAACAGTTATATCTGGGCTGCAGAATCAATAGAATTTAGTAAGATAGGACATGAGATGGGAAGGTATTTTAACAATGAAACAGGTACTCTTTCTCAAGATCTAATCCAGAAGAACAACAAATCAAATAATCCCCAAAGTGACTAAACTTTAGGAATTTTCATTGAATTCACCTGATATTCAGGGAAAAATGTTGGGTAAGTGACAAGCACAAATTTGAAGACTAGCATCAAATGGAAAAAACCCCATGAAAAACAATATATCATAGACAATTAGTTAAAATGTATATATAAAGCGAAAAGTTAATTTAAAGGAAAAAACCCACACCCACATAAGAAAAAAAAAGGAAAAAGGCAACAGATTCTGCCAGAGCCTGTCAGACACAGAAAAGGGATTTATATTTCTTTGCCTTTTTAACGTTCACAGTATGAAATTCAAGCTTTAGTATAACAGTAGGAGTGAATTCCATTTCTGGCAGTGAGAAATGGGCATTAGTCACTTCTGAGCTTATTTAGGCCAATTGCAAGAGCATTTCTGTAGTGTAAGAAATAGAGAAACCAAAGAAGAAATGCAAAAAATCCAGTCACTGATAAGCATTTGGTGTGGCATGGATTTTGCATGACATCTACCAAGCAAAAGGTACTTGCAGGAATTTTTGCGGAGTGATCATAGTAATTTTCTCCAGTTAGCATGCACAGCATCAGCATTGTCCGCAGTAAACTCAAAAGAGGACAGAACAGTGGCTCTGCATAGCAGGCTGTACTGAAAGAATCACACAGATACGTAATGGAGAAGTCCACAGGGGGAAAGTAGCTGAAGGAGCAGTACAAAAATACTACACTTAACTTGACTGAAAAAGCAGCTTGAAATCATTAGCAAAAGATATGGAGACATTATGTGAAATGATTCAAGAGGGAGGGAAAACAGATGGTGGGCAGAGAAAATGATTTAAAGAACAGCATTTTGTACAGAACAAAGAAAACTGAGATGATCTTCTACAAAGAGATCAGAGATATGAACTCAGTTGAGACTGATTTCTAGCCTATAGTGAAAAGTTACATATTGGTAATTCAGCCTAAAAACCCAAAAGAATAGTTTCAAACCCAGAGGCTTTGTTCTCCCTTGTAACAAAAGGGATTACTATTTGTCAGTAGTACTTGCGATGTGAAGTCATGAAGAAGACAGACCAGATTGAGTACCAGTGAAAGAGGCACTACAATTAAAGGTTACTGTGATCTCACAAACTTATTTTAATTGCATTTCAAGGCTACCAGTTACCAGTGTCTGTGTGCATGCAGATTAAAAGACCTTGCTTTTAAATATAAATGTTGACTAAATAAAAATAAACTACAAAGTGAAAGGAGAAGGATTGTGAAATGAGGCTGACATGCCATGCCATGACTCCCTGCACTTCAGCTTGCAACAAACATGCACTTCTGTGACTTTATTTTAACCAGCCACTTTCATTTCTACCACTGGTCAAATTGGAATTCTCTTCCTTCCTCTATAGGGCAGTTATTTAAAACTTCTAATGGAAAAGGACAGAAAAGACTTGACTTCCGTGATCACCTGAGTCACTTTCCAGCTGCTACTATAATTACTTTATATGTAATTGGGTAATTCCCCCATTTTTCTCACACTTCTATTACCTCATGCCTGTGGTTAGATGCCAATATATAAATGGCAATACCAGTGCCTACTGAATATCTAACATTAGGTATAATACATAGGAATTATATGTATTGTATACATATATGTTTTACATATGAAGTTTTCAGACACATTCAGAATACAGGTTGCTAAGAAAAAAAATCCTTTTTTCTTTGCAATACCATAATTTGATAAATTTTAAGTCATTCATAACATCACATTATTAGAAAGGAAAAATGATAGTGCAAGTCAAATAGAAGTACCAACTATAATAAGATAGCTTTTTCATCTAGTAAATAACATGTCTCATGATTTACTCATGTAGGCTCATGACAGTAAAAATATTGAGTCTATTAAGATCCTTAGATTTACCACAGCAATATAACCCTCTGCACTTTAATTTATAATTTTACTCTGAGGAGTGAAATGTGTCCCAAGTGGCACAGCTCACTAAGGTTTAAATTATTTTAATTGCTCCAGGACCTTGTGTCTAATGTTTGTGACTGGCCAAGGTGCAGGTCTTCAGGGGCAGCTATCCAGTAGAAAACACCAAATGCAGCAATTTCAGTTCAGCAATTTAGGCTGGCTGAATCTGCGTCCTACTGTCTGCTTAACTTCCAGGATCAGTGTGTTCAAACTGAAAGAAAGAGGGTAATTACATTTTCCTGGTAAGTTCTGCCCTTCAAAATTAAAAATCTGATATGTTTTTGATAGACCACAAAAAGGTTGGGAACATCTAAATGTGTTTTGGCTTTGGGTCCAAATTAATAACTGTATAGACATACAGGCTCTCCTGCACTTAATAGGGGAAGGAAAGTTCACTGCTGGGTACAGCTCCTTTTTGAGTGGGCTGAGCACTTCTATCTTCCAAATCCATCCACTCATGAGACCAAATAATTTGGCACTTGATAATACAATCCTCCTTTTCCTTACTCATGGTCCCTGATCAGCAGAAAAGCAGTTAAAATGGTAATGTAAGTAACCACTGAGAACATTCAGCTCAGTCCTGCAGCAACTCAGATGTCCTAACAGATATCGTGGCTTTAGTTCCCTCCTGTGTGCAGGTCCAAAGTTTTCTTTGCAATTGTAAGAGCTAGATGGTACAGGAGTACGTGAAAACTTTGAAACCATAAACAACATGGAACCAAAGACATCTGCTTAGTTTTCAGAGAATCTGAGATGACAGCTCTGAAATGTGAGCTGCTCCAGCTGATCTTACAAATAAGAGGCTTTCTGATAGCCACAGACTGTGATACAGCTATAAGTAGACCTCAGTTTCACACAGAGAACCCATTTTTCCTTGCATGAGTTTTTAGAGTCAGCTATAAATAATGAGAACTTAATTTACATTTCTGCTGTGCATGTCCAGGACTAAAGCCAGTTTGATAGTTCCAATCTGTGCTGACTTCTTAGCTAGGACTACACTAAAATAGTAAGAAAAATTTGTCATTAAAATAATTCCACAACTTCACGCACCAGAAACACATCTGATATTACAATACACTTATATATACACATAAAAATATATACTGTACATGCCCAAATGCAGGCAAGCATATATTTATATATTGTCTGATTTATACTAGACTGAGTGAATGAATTTCTTTCTTAAGGCTGTTATCATTCTCAACACCTGATAACCAAGTGAAGAGAAATTATCGGTAAAACAATTTATGCTGTCTCTTCCAAGTTTATAAAAAATGTTGGGTATTTCATGTACAGATTTTGATTTGTGATGTTTATGGTCTGAGAATCTGAGGCACAGGTGTTCATTAGTGTTAATGACACCTCTGTCGATTAAATGACACCTCTGTATAGAGACATATTTCTGAGTTTGAGCTATCTAACAGTCCTCAGGACAACTTTTGCTCCTGACAATGAGGGTATCAAAATTCATAAAAACGGTGTTTGAAACTGCATCATAAAGAACTAAATATTACTGAATTCATGAATAAAGATGATACTAGATTTTACTCACTGAAATATCCTTAAGTATTCACTCACAAGATCTGTGAACCTAAACCAGTGGGAAGACATTTGCCTGTGTATTCAATCTGATACTCAAACTGAGAAGTAGACAGAGGGGATTGTCAGTCATCTCTCTCCTGTGCACAGTTGGCTTGAAAATGAAGTAAATGTGATCAAATGGGCAGCATTAATACGCAGCAAGAAGAATGCAGATACTTTTTTAAAACAAAAAAAATGCACATGGCACAAGCAGTAAAAGAATCGCCTTTGCAAAAGTGCTGTTTTTTCTACTCAAGCTAATCAGTACTAGTGCACCTGGATCCGGAATATTTATGACAGTGACACACATCTGTTAAATGTTCAGAAATAATTAGACTTTGCTGAAGCAAAGCTAATGAATTCCCCTGGAACTCTGTGGCAAAATAAACAGATGAAAGGTAATAATAAGCATTCTGGATTTCTTAAGAAAAACCAAAAGCAACAAACCCAAACAAAAAAACCCCACAACTATTTTCTTCCAGCACTGTATAAAAACGTGTAGTCTAAGATTTTCTGTCCTTACCACTGCAATTTCCCCATTTGCCACACTGCAAAATCCACACATTAATAAATCATGCAGTTTCATTTTACCTTTGCCTGCATCTACAGCAGGACGGAGAATACCAGCTTTAATGGAGGAAAACAAGAATAGGAACACTATATAATTAGATACAACACCAAAGGAAACATACATATATAATTTCATTATAAAAAGCATGCAGACTAGATAAAATGTATTAATTCAAATAAATTAGAAACAATCCACTTATCCAAACACTGACAGACTACTACAAGACAAAAATTAATGTACATGCATTTACAAAATGTTATTGCTCATGCTTTTTAGGATTCAAGATTTAAAATAAATGCAATTCATATGAAACCTTAATACCCTGACAGAGAAATTGCATTGAATACCAACTCATCTATGGCAATTCCAATAAACCATAATTTTACTGAACATAACGATATGTGACAAGATGGTATCAAAATAGACTTAAGATGATCTAAATGATAAAAAAGTTCCAAATTTCCTGTTGGCTTTAAATTATTCTGATTTTATTAAGTATTCATATTTAATTAAAAAACAACTTTAACAAAGCCCTACAATGGCTATAAATATAAAAATCTTTAGTGACAGGATTTAACAATATACTTGGTAGTTTTTCAACACTATACAATGTTACCAGTTACTTGGGGCCATAGATGACAAATTTATTTAAACAGTTTTACAATTTTTTTGCCTCAACTGTGAAAGAAATTTAGATTTCACATAAGCTGTTGCATAGCTCAGAAAAGAAATAACTTCCTCTAGTCAGAAACCTGCATCATTCCAGTATTTTTCTCTGTGACCAAAGCTGGTAAATGATGCAGGATAGGTGAATAGGCAAAGACCACTAAAAATGTAAAGTTACGTGAAACTTGAAGCCTAGAAAGGCCAATGTCTGTCTTAGAGCTTGTGAGCTGATATTAAAAGAAGAGGCTTTACACCTCTTTTGGGGCTCCCACTTCAGGAGAAAACCTTTGCATGTATTTTCTTTAAAATTAAATGCTTTATTAGTGTATAATACAGTTAAGGAAGTTATAGAAAAAAAAACACTAGGCCCTATTTCCTTAGTGGAAGGATGCAATAGCAATATTTAGATACAGGTGTTTAACACAATCTGTAGTGCTTTTAAACTCAATGGATTTTCCTTATACATACCCATCTTACCTTCATCCATAATTGTTACTGCTTCCTCAGTTATCTGACTTCCTGATCCAACTGAAGTTTGTGCATTAAAATAAAACTTGTACCGTGTGCTGTAATTTAAATTTTTTAGTATCAAGCTGCTCTCATTGGCAGGAATTCGTATCTCTACCAAGGGACCCAATTCATGTGTGTTGTTGACTGTTTAAAAAGAAAACAAAAAAATTACGAACACTGCATACACTGACATTGCGTTTAAAAAAGGCTTTTTTTGTTTGTATGTATTTGTTTTGCTTGTCTGCTGCATCTATACTTTCAAAAGAAAGTCACCTTTGTGTAAAATCCAACTGGGAGATAGGAAACACCAGCAAGTTTTTTAAAGTCAAGATCCATTCTCATAAATATCTGAATCCAAAGAAAAGGAGTTCACATCAAATCAGCTAAACTTATGCAGAATTGAAGCACTGATCATTGAAAAATTCTGAAACTCTAAGTTCAGTATGCTTGGGAAAAGAAAATACTGAAGCTATTTGAGTATAATGCCAAAGAACAGTGGAATTTGTAAGTGGAAGAAAGTAACTTCCTTTATCTGTTCCATGCATGTGAAACCTTTACATTTCCAGTGTCACTGCTTACAAACTTCTGGGATAATTAAGCAGCTGGGATCCTAAAGAAGTGACTTAATAGCTCTGATATGAGTAAGTGGCACATTTATAAATTCTTCTTTTTAGGATTATAATACCATGAAAATTGGAAAAACAGACAACAATATAATTGGACGAATTTTGATTTACTTTTAATGACATTTTCTCTGCAGTTAGAATACAGAATTTTTAAGTAGTATTATCTTGCATCTAACTTAGATGCCACTTATATGTAGCACTTCACCTCCATTTTTCTGTGAAGTATGGTTGGAAGAAATAAATGTAATGGAAAAAATGTTAACTTTGTACTTGAGCAAGGAAAGTTTCCCAAATACAGTTATCTATATTATCAAAATACATTAGTCTTTTTCAAACTTGACATCTACAATGCAGTCACATAGTTTGGACATTATAAATTTAACATATTTTTTTCTTCATAAATGGATTGCTATTTGGTAGATATACTGTCTCAGTTATATCACAGAATCACAGAGTGATTTGGTTTGGAAAAGGCCTTGAAGATCAAAAACCCAACACCCAAAATATATTAATATTTAACTTACTTGGCTGAAACTTCAGTGTATATGATGTCAAAATACCATTTGGATGGGTAGGTGAACCCCACTCCAGAGTCAGAGAGTCCAGTGTTGGGTTAGTAATCTTCAGAAAGGAGGGTGAGCTAGGAACTTTTAAAAAGAACATAGAGTAAATACAAAGTAGATTAACTTAAAACCGGTCATGAATTATTAATTCTTAAGAATATTACTGTATTATCAGACTATTATTTTATGAAGTCCAAGTAAACCAATTAAGTTTAATATCTAGGATTTTCATTTCATACCTCCTTCAGGGGTCTTAAATACTTTGTCTGGGCTTGCTGGTCCTTCTCCTTTACCATTAACTACTCTAACATTCAGCTTGTAAGAACTATAGGGCTCCAGCCCTGGTAACATTCCAAAAGTCTTGTTTCCCCTGAAAGTCAGGATCTTTTTTTCTACATGCCGTCTACTCCTTCTGGATAGACTCTGCACTTTCCAGTAGTAAACCTAAAAACAAACAAAAAAAAAGAATAAAATCTACAGTGAGTGCTTAGCTGTTCTGATTTTATAAACTCTGAACTTTTCCACGAGTGTCCATGAAATATAGGGAGGAATAAACAGCAACTTTATAAGCTCAATAAATTCAGGTGAGGCATAGCATAGAGCTTTCCTGCTCTAGAAACAGACCTTGTCCAGAAATAGTCTACATATCTGGGTGCAGACTACCACCTGCCAGTTCTGCTAATGCTCAAAGCTAGTTGGGTACAAGTTCTAGTTTGGAACTGCATTGGTATGTGATCATTGTCCTGTTACCCAGTCTATCTCAGAGGCAGAAGTTATCCATTCTTTCAGTAAGATGTCTACAGGCCTTCCAAAGCAGATTTGGACATTTGCCTCCTTGTTAGGTCACATTCCTGACTATGCTATTCCTTGATTTGGGAGACAAGTATGTAACTTTAAATGGGGAAGAAACCAAAAGATTTGACTGGGCTGGAAAAACAGATGAGTTCTGAAATTACTCTATCTTTACAGTATTGGAATTATCTCCACTCAGGGACAGGAAGACTGTTCCTCCAATTATGTGACAATTTGATCAGACCAGAAAGCTGATTCTGATGTCCATTGAGTTGTCTGAGTTTCTAAGAAAGCACGTAAGAGCCTCAGAGGTACTTTGACGGCACTCTCTTTACTACACAGTCTCTCTCTGATCATAACTCAAAAGATATTAATAGTTGCCCCTCCAAAGACTTGTGTTACTCCTAGGATTGTCACCTTCAAATATGTAATTGTTTATGTTTCACAGCATCATTTTCATGCACATATGATCACAAGATAAAGTTGATTAAGAAATGTAAATTAATAAAAATCTGGTTCTATTCAGAGCAACTGCAAAACACCTCTAATTAAGGAAGATGGGATTTCACAAAGGAATTTAAAAAAGGAGCTATTAAGACTTGTAAAGCCCAGCTAGCTAGCTATAAAGCAATGTTACACTAACCCCAGCTTTCAACATACCATTTGACTCTAATCACTTTTAAATGCCACTGTGTTTTACACATTTGACTCAATGTTTTTCAATATCACCATATGTAATCCTATAGCTCTCATCCTACCAACTAGTGCGGAAAACCATTTACAAGCAAACAAAAGTCTGAAGTGTTGGTACTACTGGTACTGAAACTCCTAAGCTATAATAAACAAGAGTGCTTCACATTTTTCATAATTTCTTCTTAGGTTTGAAAAGCTTTGTAGTACCATAGTATATTGAGTAATAGCTAGATTAGTACAAGAGCAAAATATAAATGATGTGCTGTAGACTGCGGCTTAGTTCTTGTCTTCCTGCTTTATCCAGACATTTGCCTTCAAGAGATGACTCTTCAGAGAAGTACCCCTCTCTTTACCAAGAAATCTGTGCCCAGCGCAGCAAGGTATATTGGGCTACTGACAGAAATAATTTTCTTAATTAGGAAAGCCTGAGTGTGCTAGTAGAATTTTGCTGCTGTGTTTACAAAGAGTTAGTCATGTGCTTTGTAAGTTATGTCAATGATGAAGATACTTAAAATATACTCTGCATCCATGAAATGTTTTCAGTTTGTATTGAGAGAAAGCTTTATAATAATAGCTATCCACCAGGTCCTACAATCTAGGAAAGATCCTGGAAAGTGATCCCATTAGTGATTACAGGACAGAAGATAACCCTCAGAATACTGAAAGTCAGAGGAAAAAAGAAATGTCCATCTAAACTTTGGATGATGACAATTCACAACAACCAAGCTGTTGAACTTAACACTTGATATATAGGTAAACACGTCTGTGGATTTTGGTTTTGGTGTTGTTACAGATCTTTAATAGCAAGAGTCCTCTTACATGTCTGTTACTTCAATCTGGATACAATCTCATATAGGAATAGTGATCTCTTTTAATAAACAAGGAAGAGAATGCTTTTGTCCATACTTACTTTGTACCCCTGAAGGTGTCCCCGGACAGTTTTTAGTGGAACTGGGTCCCAATGCACCTTTGCTAATGTGCTGTTAATAACATGCACCTGCACATTGCCTGGAGCAACCATTGGCACTGTGTGGAAAGGATGCAACAAGCACCTAGTTAGAATTAGAAACCATACAAACATAATTTTTTGAATGAATCTTCACATTGCATTCATAGAAGAGGTTAAAATGTTCCTATATTTTCAGGATTAATAACAAGAGTATTATGAAGCCTTATTATCTCCAAATTGCTTCCTTTTAATTAAAAAAATAACTACTAACCCCTTTATCAAAATTCCAGTATTTTAAATACCCATTTAGGTTACCCATTTAGTTCCTTTTAATTAGTATTACTGTCAAACTACAAAACTTACAGTCTTCCCCTGAATGTCCAATCACCTCTGATGGCTCTGGTGCATACCCCAAGTCATTTAAAGCTTGCACTTTTATTTCATATGGAACAAAAGTTGGTGTACCGGACACAATATATTTAGATACATTTGCAACTATAACAGATGTCCATTCATCATCAACATCTTTCTGGCGCCAGCTGACTTTGTACTGAAGCCCTGGTCCATTAGACTGAAAACCTTTCAAAGACTGAAACGAAAAGAAATATTTTTTAAATATTCTGAAGTATCTGAAAAGTCTGAGCTTACAAGGAAATACACTGATTCTTTTATAGAATGTCACTGAAAATTTACCACTGTATTCTGCAACAGAGAAGCACTGCTGAAAGTTATGCAATTTACCTTTTACAGGAGGTCAGTTCAGTTGCTTTTCGCTTTTTGGTAAAAATCACATTGAATGGTGATGGCGGCTAATTCTTACACAATGAATACACTGTGACTTCTGTTTATGTAACCTCAATTTACATATTGAAGTTTTCCTAAATTGGCAGCAAAACATCCTGTATTACTTAATTATTGGCTTGAGAAATCACTTAAGGAAATTATGTCTCCCCCTTTAATTATTTTCATATTTTTCAAAACACCATGTAGCGTTTTCATGAAAATGAAGACAGGAAAATGTCTGAATTTAGCTCTTTTTCAAGAATACTTTAAGCAAACAATGCATTGGGTATTATCATTGTTTCTCCAAAAAAGTGTTACTCACAGACCTGAAAACAAATCAAACCTTGAAAAAAGACCCAACTTACCTCCCACGTTATTACCAAATTATCAGGTTCTGAGCCTATCCCTTGTACGTTAGCAGGATTTTCATCAGGGCCTAAAAATAAAACATTTACATGTGAACAAGAGAGGCTACTGTGTGATTCAAAGCAAATTCAATGCTATTCATAGCAGAAATCAATCACTGGTAAGTGGAACTAATTATTTACTTGCAGATTTTGTCAGGTACTGCTCAGATGGTTCGCTTGGCTGACTTCTGCCAATCTTATTGACAGCTATCACACGGAACGAGTAGTTGACATACGGAGACAACTTCAACCGCACTGTTGTCTGAGTTCCAGGGACTTCCGTCTGGTAACGCCATACTCCTGGTTCATGCAGTGCATCTTCATATTCAATTACAAAGTCTGCAAACAGAAAATGAATCCAACTTTATGTCAAAACTTGCAACAGCTTCCCAGACCAGTGCAGGCATTTCTGAATGAGCTAGACAAAAGGGATTGCTAACAGCCAATGCTTTTAAAAATCATGGAACTTGACACATAAATACATAAGCCATAACACAAATCTATAATGTGGATATCAAAAGTAGAAATATAGGTAGAAATATAATAGATAAACCCTTACTTTTATCCTTTGCTATTGTCACTAATGCAGCCATCTCTCAGGTAACACATTATTAAAAGAGCTGTCTCTCAGGTACTGAATTTTAATTTAATGGGAACCCCTGAACTATCACAGCAAGGAAGTGGAAATGTAAATTTTTTTTTAATGTAAATTTGACTGCAAAATATATTGTTCTTAGTTGTATCAAGCAGATGGCATGCAATACCTGTATAAATTTAAAACTCCCTGAATATTCCATTTTCCCCAATGAAACTATCATAATGAAAAATTATTTAAAGTCAAGAACCTATACTTGAGGAAAGTTTTTGAGAGCACTTACCATTATCTTCAAATTAAGTCATAGAACGTATGTTCAGAAACTAAATTTCTTGAGCATTCTCTGTGTGAACATTATGATTACTGTTAAGACCCTACAAAGTATATAACCTCAGAGATGAATAGGTTTGTAGAATTCCAAAAAGAAAATCACACTCATTATGAAAGACAAAAGGAAATTTTTTTCCAGATGTGAATCAGATGGATAATCACTGACAACAGTGGTATTGATGTTATTTCAAATTCATACAATTACGAAAGAGTTACTGCAAGATGTTAGTTGCTCTCTCCTTCAGAAGCATACGCCAATGAACAAGTCTGCTCTCTACATATTCATATCAGTATATATAACTTCTATATTATCTAGCACAGGTTTTTGAATAAAAAAGCCCAGCTCTTTTGGGCAGTAAGTAAGTCTTCCTGCTAGGCTGTAAAGCAGAGGACATTAAGGGTATGTTATGTAAATAAATGGCAGCTGTAGATAATTAATTTACCATTTTTCCATGGTAAATTCAAATTTATTCCAATTCATTTGGAATAAAATTTATTCCAGAAATCTTTGGAATTTGAGAACAGTTAAAACAATGCTGTCAGTGTAGTGGACACAAACATACTTGTAATGGGACTGTTGTTTTCATCTCCTGGTACCCATGAGAGTTCAATGCTTCTTTCTAGCTGACCTGTCAATTCCAAGTCAAAGGGTGGATTTGGCCGAGCTGTAAATCAAATGAACACGAAGTAAATAACCCCACCAGAATATGTTGTTTTCTATTTGAAAAAAATCCTTACATTCCAATCAAAAGATTTCCACAAATACAGCAGGGCAGATCTACTCATATATGTAAGCATGACTTAATGACCATTAGCATGCAACTGTTACAAAACAGACAAAAATGGAGAACTGATGTAACCTGGAAACTTCTATACATTAACAAGAATCTGTATTTATTTTTATCTATGTCTGAGTGCACTGTGATATAAAAATATGACGAGATGCAAGGAATTGTGAAATGCATGTTTAGTTTATCTTTGAATGATTAAGGGTGGTTATCTATTGTAATAGACATATCTAATACAACATAGAAAATAAAGAAGCATTAACATCAAAGAAGCTTTTCTAGACCCACTACAAATACTTTTATGTGAAATCAAAACAAGTATACTTCAAATAGAAGCTAACTGCAAGTTACTAAGTTATTTACCTTTTCCTGTTCTTTTAAAAAGATTCAGAAATACCATGCAAGCTGTTATTATACATCCTTATAATGCATAAAGGTGTAATTCCATTCCAAATTCCTGAAGGCAATTCATTATATGATTTTTACACAAAAATCAAGACTAGTGAATAGGTTCATGTAAGAATTCATAAGTATTTTCACTGAATCTTTTTCACCGATAGAAGCTACAAAAATGTGCTTAAGGCCCTTATACTTAGAAGTGTTTTAGCTTATTATATTGCACTTGAACTCCAAATTCAGAACACATGTTACCAAATTAAAGGCTCTATACCATCAAATTTAAGACTATGCATGACAAACTGATTATTTTAAAATTTCAACTTTAATTTTAAAATCTTGGCGATTTCAGCAATTGTAAGTCAAACTGGTCAATATGGTCATATTCATCTTATGAGTGGAGTAAAATGAAGATAAACTATGAAATAAAGTACACCAGGCTTACAAAGCTGCAAAACCAATGTTAGCATACAACATAATTTGGTTGGTGCAATGTCTTTAATAGTGAACTACCTTTCAACAAACAGTTGGATTTACCTTTTAGATATTTCATTTATTATATAACTAATTTGTATTACAGTGTACTCTAAGAAAAACATTGTCATACTATAACCAACCTTAATTAAAAATAATTTATCTCTGAAAATCACTTATTCCATAAATATAAAGCAGCCTGCACTATAACATTCCAAAGTCCAGTACTCCAGTAATGCAGCAGTTGGTAAAATGGGATGAAACCACACAGACACAGACACACACACACAGAGGAAAAAGAGAAAAAAAATAAGCAAAAAAAATGGCAATAGGCAAATGAGAAACATATCTGCCTGATGATGTAGAACGAGAACTTCATATTAGTTTACCGTAAATGATAGCTGGTGTTGGGGGAGCAGCTGAAAAGAACATTAATATAAAGGATTTAATCAGTTAGTAGCCAAAGAAACAGAATACTGCAGGTAGTTAAAGACTACAGTTATTAGAGACAAAGAAAAATTAACTTATTTATATTAAATGGTTAATTTTAAAAAATACATTATAATTTTTCACTGAAAAACTAAAAAGTATTATTGAATATTTTATTCATTTTTAAAATAAGGATAGATCAAGAAAATAAAGAAAGTAAGCAATCTTTTAAAAACTTCTAAATAAGTACTAGTTGTGTGGCTTAGATCATTCCTAGATAGGCATAAGTTCACAGCAGAATTTTGAAACACAAACATTCTTGATTTTGAGTCTTAGCTTGAACTCAGGGAAGAATCATTCAGGACATCTACTTAAAACTTTCTTTCAAATTGGAGAAGGGGCAAAGTAATATATTTGGCAAGAATCTGCAACCATGAAAACTTAACAGAGAAGTAAATTAAAAATGTAATCCTTGAGAAGTCATACAATCAAGTATACTCAATCTCTCAGAAGCATAATTTAGTTGTCAAAGAGATTCCTGAGATAACATCCTCCCAATACAACAAGGACCTGTTGGGATGAGTCCAGAGGATGGCCACTAAGTTGATCACAGGGCTGGAATACCTCTCCTATGAAAACAGGCTGAGGGAGCTGTGGTTGTTCAGCCTGGAGAAGAGAATGCTCTGGGGAGACCTTAGAGCAGCCTCCCACAACCTAAATGGGCTACAAGAGAGCTGGAGTGGGACTTTTTACAGGGACATGTAGTGATAGGACAAGGGGGAATGGCCTTAGCTGAAGCAGAGTGGGTTTGTGTTACATATTAGTAAGAAATTTTTTACTGTGAGCATGGTGAGGCACTGGAACAGGTTGCTCAGAGAGGTTGTGGGGAAGGTGTCCCTGCCCAGGGTGGGGGGGCTAGAACTAGATGATCTACAAGGTCCCTTCCTACCTTAGCCACTCTAAGATTCTAGCATGTTTATGTTCAAATACTCTGCAAAATTCAGTTTACTGTAGTAGCTCAGATGTGGTCAAAATAAAAAACTATACAGCACAAAACTGAACCTGTCCTGTAGATACTCAGCCCTTTTGTAAGAAGCTGATTGAAATGCAAACTGTAGGGTAAGACCACATTTTTTAAAAACTGAAACACATTTACACAGAGGTGGCATTTCCTTTGTCCTGTCCTAAAAACCAAAACTATGTTTGTGCTTTTCACTCTAAATCTAATGCTGTTTTCATACTTAACAGTAAAAGTTTGAGAGTATTCTTACCAACAACAGTAAGCACAGCACTTGCTGAAACACTGTCCAGAGTAGTATTAACTATGCAAGTGTATGTTCCATCATCTTTATCAGTTACATTCATAATGGTCAAGTTGTCTTTACCAACTAGAAACCTGCAAACACAATAGATTCAGCCACTGATTTTTCAATAACTGGCACTGTTATAAGAAACTTGCATAAAACATTGTCAAATCTCATATACTTGTGTATTTCAGCACATAACTAAACAGCTATGTTTACCCAATTTAAGGAATGGGACAATGTCAGCTGCTTTTTTCCACATTGCTCTTGACTATCTTCCCAAAGTAACTTTTTATCCTAATGTGCTTTTCTTTCCAAGTATATTCAAACAACTTTTAAGTATATGTGATCTAGAGCAAAATAGTCTTTTGTTATCTGTTTGGATTCTTATGTCAATTATCTTTACCTTACATTTAATACATAAGGTCAGTGCGCACAATTTGCATAAATGTTTGCATTAATTCTATCTTAATATTTTCATCACACTAGGCAAGTCCTTTAGTGACCAAATATGGGATAGCCATGATGTTTATCAGTCTTCTTTTGAAAATGTCAATAGGCCAAAATGTTCCTTTCAAAGACCAGGAAAAGGAGCAGACAAAAGGACCTAGAAAATTAAAAATAAAGGAAAACTATTTGGTCTTTACCTTTCATCATCTGGCAGTTCATCATTGTCTTTCAACCATATAACTGTTGGTAATAAGGTAGAATCATGTTTTATTATACACTCAAAAGAAACCTGGCCATATCTCTGAATCACTTTGTATTCTGGCTGTTTAATGATCATTGTTGGATCTGAAATTTAAAATTACAATTAGATATTTAGAAAGTCTGAAAGTCTGTACTAATCAGTGATGAAAGCGTAATTCATTTCTCACCTTTAATTTCCAAGTGCACCTCGTTTTGTATCTTTCCTAATTCATTCCTTGCCACGCATGTGTATGTACCAGCACTATCCTTCTGAGCCACCGGAATTTCTAAGGTTCCGTTATCATGGAAAACGTATTCATTTCCACGCAAGATGCTACCTTTCACTCCCTTAAACCTTTATATAAAAAATAATATAATGATCCAGCTTCATAGTTAAATTCTGTATGGTTTTATTATCAATGAAAAAAACTTAGGACTGCCACATTAGAAAATAGAGACAGAAACACCCAAAGAAATTTAAACTTGACTCTGTAGGCATAACTTTATTGCTGTTACATTAAGTATATGCAATATTGTATTAGCAAACTGTAATCAGCATATATTTTAAAATACATTATTTTAAAATCGTAAATAGAGTTAAAACAGATTTAAAGTTTTAGGTGTTTGTTTCCATAGATATAACTGGCTCATCTTCTGTAACTTAAGCACAACTAGAGCTTACCATTCAATTTCAGGCTTAGGTGACCCAAAATAAGCACAGTCTAGCAATGCGGGACTGTCTGCAATGACTTGATACAGTTTATTAGCAGGAGTTAGAATTCTTGGTGGCTCAGCTGAAAAGACAAAGATATCTGCATATAGATACAAAGATACAAATACCAAACACAAAGACATCAACAATGGCCTAAAGAGCTACATGTAAACATCCTTCTCAGAGATGATTTCAGGTCTCAGTCTAGGTTCAAATACATTCCACTGGCACTAGCCGGAGGAAAAGTTAATGCAGGGAAATTATCTTGTGAAAAACAACTCTTTCTTGCCTGTTTACAAGCAATAGTGATGGGCACCAAAGGCAATGATTTCAATTGGAAAATTTAAATCAGTATGTACTTCAAGAAGATAATCTCCTGGGAACAGACTGAACTATATAATTCCAAACAAACCTGCAGGCAGAAAGAAGCTAGGATGTATTTTTGGTATTAACACCTACATTTTCTTTCTTTTAAAAGACAGTGTCAATCAACACATCTACCAGTTCCTTCAGTAGCTAGAGGCCATTCTATCTAGGATTTTGCTACTAGCTTTGTTAAATTCGGTGAGAAGAACTACGGGGGCCACAACATTTTGTGATCAGAAACACAGGCTAGAGAGGCCTTTGAGACAAATACCTAATCATGTCCCTTGCAACAGCAGCTATTCCACTAATCCAAAACATCTAGACTCAGTGAAACTGTATTGAAATGTACTAACTTAAGCAATACTAATTCCCAGGCTTCTTTTTGATTGACTTATATAAACAAAACAAAAAGAGAGATAAAATTTCTTCAGGGTTTACCCAGCTTTCACATCTATCCTTGTCAGTTAGGAACAGTGAAAGTGGAATTCAGGCATATCCCAGAAAAAACAAGGTATGTATACTCTTGCTCTCTACAAGGGCCAGGAAATACATCAATTCCTAATTAAGACCTCAAGCAGGGCTTGAGCAAAGAGTCTGTGTGTTAGTAGGAGACAACTGAATACCCAAGAAAACAGAAAAATATGAAGGCGTGTTTCTTACCCAGAACATTCACAAATGCATTTGCGAGCAAGTATCCATATTCATTGGAAGCATTGCACTGATAGACAGCACTTGACCTTTCTTGCACGTGTGAGAAAATAATGGTGTCACCATCTACCTTTCTGCTAGGATCTTCTGGGGCAACTGTTGGTGCAAAGAAAAGAGTTACTGCTTTTCTGAAACTGCTGTTGGATTGGAAGTTTCACACTTCTGAAAAGAAGAAAGAATCTGAAAGACCAATGTGCCCTTTATGTTTTTTTTTCCTGGGTGAGTGCATACTGGTAAAGATGTCAATTTTAATGCAGTTTAAAAAGTTCTTCTAATTCTACAGGGTATTAACACAGGGTGGTAGAGTTCCAGTTTTTGGAGGGGTTTTTTTTGTTTGTCTTCCAAGGAAGTGAAGTGGAGATTGTATTTTGTATGCAACACAGAGGAAAAATACCAATATGAGAAGATTTAGGCAAATACAGTCAATATCTAGAAAAATATGGAAATATTTCTCAGTGTCAAAAGAAAATGCTGATACAATGACATAGTCCTCTGTGACTTTAAAGTTTCAAATCGATTGTTATACCATAAATAATTCTCTGAATATAAAAATAGCCATACTCAGTTAAAAATTATCCCAGAGTAAAGCATAAGCAATTCCTTCATACAGTCAAGAAAAAATCTTCACAAGAGCAGAGTTAGTAATTCAGTAGGTGGCACTCTTTCCCTTATGTAAGAATTATACAATGCTATTTCCTCAACTCTTCTAGAGCACCCTGAGCTGTCAAACAGCTCTTGCATCCCAGAAGCACCTAGGACATAACTGAAAATAAAATTCTAAGAAGAAGAATAATAGCTGTCAGTTCTGAAACAACTGGATGGCATTAGAGAGGTGCAACGAAGAATAAACTTAGCTTGTAACACCACACTGCACAAAAATGTACAATCTATAGTTTAATATTTTAAGGACATATTAAACAAGACCAGATATATTATTAATGTATTAAAGCACATGTATTATTAATAATGAAAATTAATGGTAAAATTACTGATCTACTAATATGAAAAATAAATGTATATATCCATAAATAAATGTATCCTAGTATGGATGCATCATCGAAATTAACACCCTTATTGGAGCTTGAAACCATAAGTATATTTGTAGAACACATTTTCATATAAGGAAATTTTTACTTATTTGAACCCATAAAAATACCAATCAACTAAATTAGCATCAATTTTCTGTAAGTGACAGGAACCTTTTGATTCAGACAATACCTTAGTACTCATCTGTAAAGAAAATGGAGACATTTCTCCTGCATTTTCTTAAGGTATCTATTACTGAATTCTCTACAAGAGAAGAAACCAGATGAAGGGGACCACAGTTCTGTGCTTCTGCTTAAGGGAATTTCCAGCTTGGGTGAAATCTAAGGCCATTTTTCACATAAGTACATCCATTTCCAAACAGTTGCCTCAAGAGCAGATTACAACTTCTGTTTTTTCTGGTCTTCCATCACTCTGAGTTCAAATCAACATCACAAATTCAAATACTTTGAAAAGGAAGAAAAAGGCACTACTGAGATTTTAAATGCTTTTTCTCTGGACTTCTGGAGCACTGGCACATATTTTTCTTCTCTTTTGCTTTACTTCCTATTGTGTTCCATGTTTCACATTGCTTCCTTTTCTATGTAAATGCCATTTTCATGCAAAGATTCATGGGCTGAAAATAGCCGGAGCAGGTGAGTAGCCCAGCAGGCAGGGCAGTCAGCTGCAGGAAGTGCTCTGTTTCTGCACACAAATCAGTTAAACAGAAGACAGGCACAACCGTTCTGCTCCCCCAGGAGGAGCAAGATCTGCCCACAGCCATTCCAAACATGGCTGCTGCTGCCCTGGGCTTCCCTCCACTCATGCGCTCTGAATCCTGCTGCACTTTCTGCACCCAGGCAGGTCTTTGACGGATGTACAGACAACCCCCCTCACACACACTCCAACACATAATCCCTTACAGGATGATGGCAGGGCCCCACCAAAGAGATGGAAGCCATTAGTTCAATCCTCTATGACTGAAGGAACTGCATTGTAAAAGAATGATCTACCCATTAAATTACTGTATCAAAAGAGGGTAGCATCTTCCCTTCCCACTGCTGTATTTAAGGAAAAAAGGAGATATCCCTTTTCAGCTACCTGAAGGGAAGGAGGTAGGTGCCTGTTCTCTTGACAGGACTTCAAGCTGGGGTCCCAAAAGAAAAAGAAAAGTGCCAGGTTAGTTGGTGTTTTCTGTTAACTGGTCTAGCCACTTGGATGCTGAAGGACACTGATTCAAAAGCTCCCTGTTAAAACTGGCATCTATTCAACTGTCTGTTGAACACAGCTTCTTTAATGATCTTAAGCACCCACTGCTACACTCACAGACACAGAGCTGAGCTTGGAAGGGACTTTTAGAGGTCATCTGGTCCAATCCCCTCTTCAAGAAGGGCCACTTAGATCCAGTTATCTAGAACTATGTCCAGATGGGGAAAGGATCACCTTCCTCGACCTGCTGACTATACCTTTTTCTTCTGCAGCCCAGGATAACATTAGCCTCTTTGCCACAAGGGCACACTGCTGGCTCATGGTCCCCTTGGTGTCCACCAGGATGCCCGAGTCCTATTCTGCTAAGCTACTATCCACTTGGACAGCCCCGAGCACATACTGGCATGAAGGCTGTTCCTCCCCCAGTGCAGGACTTTGTCCCCCTGATCACCCTCTCTGGGCTTGGCCATTCAGCCATTTTTCTATTCACCTCCCTGTCTGTTTATCCAGCCCCTACCTCAGCAGCTTGTCCAGGAGGATCTAATGGGAGACAGTGTCAAAAGCCTCACTGCAGTCCCGGCAGACATTATCCACCACTCTTGCCCTCATCTCCCCAGCTCATCACTTCATCACAGAAAGGTATCAAGCTGGTCAAGAATGACTTCTCCTTGGTGAAACCAAGCAAACTACTCCTGAAAGTTTTGTAGTCTTTAATGTGCCTTGAAATGGTTTCCAGAATTAGCTGCTCCATCACCTCCCCAGGGATAAAGGTGAGGGTGACCAGCTTGTAGTTCCCTGGTTTCTCCTTCTAGGTCTTCTTGAAGATGGGAATGAAATTTGCTTTTCTTCCACCTTTAGACACTTCTCCCAGTTACCATGATCAAGCAAAGATTATTGAGAGTCTCCTTGCAATGACATATTCCAGCTCAGTCAGCACTTGTGGCTGTATCCCATCCAGGCATGTTCAGTTTGCTCCTGACCTAATCCTTTTCCACCAAGGGTACATCTCATTCTAGTCTTTTCCCCTGGCCTTTGGGATATGGGATTCCTGAAGGTCACCTAGTAAAAACTGAGGAAAAATACCATGCAGTACTTCAGTCCTTTCCATATTCCAGTCTTCTTTTTTTTTTTCCCCCCCCCAGATTTTTTTGGGGAAAAGGAGTGATGGCAGGACCACTCAAGCACTGCTTGTTTGTATTTATGAATATTCTGGTCACATTAAACAATAGCTACATGAAAAGGAGAAAATGCTTTTGACACATTAAACAAAACTGAATTTGGCACTGACAGGCAAAATAGCAAAAACCTACAAAATACTTAAAATGGGCTTGTACAAACAGGATAAAAAATTATACAGATTTGCTACAGGAGTTCTGCTGCTGTAACAAGACAGGTGAACATTAGGCCTCTAACAGTCCACATCTGCTCCCAATAACATGGAATCTCAGCTTATGGATGTGTTTCAGTCCTTTCTGAACAAAGACCTGGTTTCACCTAATTTTTTATCACTTTGCATAATGATACAGCTTCTTGACTCTAGCTGTGTTCAGCATATTCCTATACAGAGAAGGTGGAGCCTCCATCGAGTACTTTTGTCATAGTAAGAGATGAGCACCCTGAATAATTTCTGTTCCTTTGAATGCATACTTCCATCTGTTTTATAAACTTCTGACAGCCTAACCAATTACTTTTGCTAGTATGTTTAAACAACCACTATAGCACCATTCGTACTTTTTTTCCTTGAAAATAAAAGGCAGAATGGCATGTGCTCTCTGAACAGAAGCAGTTAAAACACATCAACAGGATTAAAACTGGAAGGGAAAAATCTGGATTAAAAAAACCCTGGATGACTGAAATAGCAAAGAATGTCCTTTTTCTTTTCTTACTACTCTAGCTTGCTCCTCAGCATATTATTTTCCTGTGATCACTGAAATCCTTCTTTTTCTGAGTTTCTGATTCTGATAGTTCTATTGTCTTCAAAGGGACAGCATTACCTGCACTATGCCCATCCTTTGACTATTTTGTGCAGAATTGAAAAAAAACCTGATTATCAAAGGTTTTTTTATCTGCTGAAGTTCCTAGGCCAGATGCACAGTTCAACACCACGAGTGGATAAAGATCTTCCCGAGCAGTCCTTTCCTCTCCAAGACTGAAATACTGGGGGCATTAGAGTCCAGCAAATTTCTCCCTAACCTCCATGGCTGCAGTGAACAGCTTGTGGTGTGTACTCTCAGAGAACATGATGGATGATGAATCTCTGAGCCAGGGATTATCAAGGCCTTTCATGAAGGAAATCTAAGGGCTAATGTTTCTCCCTTAAATTCAATGTGAGTACTAATGGAGACTAACTCAAACCTAGAGATTCAGTGTGAAATGTGATATAAAAAGAGAAGAATGTGTTGAAAAAAGATAAACAGCACCTTTGTGCTACTGGGTACAAATCTAAGTGTCTGTATCTAATATTTAATAACTCATCATGAACTGTAAACCACTGGACCAAAAAATTAGTCTTTTGTACCATATTTGCAATGCCTTTCTGAAGACCAATTATGAAAGCGCTTCTCCTTCCCAATTAATCTGGGTTGTTACTTTCTTAAAAATTGAGATACTTTATGCATGGCTTCCCTTCTGTAAAACCATGCTGAATATCTAAGCAGTAAGACACAATGGATTATGCAGCAATATAAATAATGCAGATCGTGAGTGTTAATTGAAGCACAAGTCAACACAGAGTCATGGACTGAACTTTCAACTGCTACTTGGCAAAGTAATTCTAATTGACCTCAACGGGACTGTGCATGTGAGTTCAAAATACTCCTCCTGTGAGTAAACATTAGGAGGTTAGGTTAGATCCTCATCATTCCAACATGTCTGAAGCAGCTTTTTTTTAGAAATGCTGGTTTTCAGCATTGTTGTTGAAGAAAATTAATTAAAATATTTCAGGGAAACCTAAAATCTTGCTTAATTTTTTTTTTTTTTACTCAGATTATTGTAATATTGAATAAAATCCACACCATTGCAATTTTATTTCATAGGTGCTTAACACACACTACATTTCACTCTCTTTTTTTTTGCCTTTTCCCTGTAGATATTTAAGCCTCAGCCTTTGACTGAGATATGGACGAACGGTTCTTTCTTCAACGCTCCCCTTCCTTGTCTGACTCTATTATGGAAAAACAAAACCGGAAGAATTAAGTATCTCCCAGTTGTGCTTTCCAACAGAAAATTAAAGTATTGCAAACAGATTACTAAGCCACAAGAGGCACATTGTGGGATATATGATGACAGCAGGGCTTTGAAATTCAAATGTAGCTCTTTTTCTTTGAAATCCTGCCATGGGTGTAGCTCTCTCAGCACTGCCCTGAAGCTGAAACAGCTGCTTTAGTTTCCTTTTACAGTGATTTCCTAATCATTCAGCTGGAAGATGAGGGGCTCAATTCTATAAATTAGTAACAAGTGAACAAAAAGGCGCACTGTACTTGGTAATTTCCAGAACAGCTTTTGGTAACTCTGAATAATAAAAAATCACAAGAATCTTAAGAACTGCATTTTCTGTGATCATGATGCTTCTCATAGATGCCCTGACAGCCACAGTGTACTGGAGAATCCAATCAACTTGTACTTAACTATTTAACGTGGATAAGACATCAGCTTTTCTCAGCAGTGCAAGTGACCTTTAATATAAGGCTGAGCTACCAACTTACTTATGTTCTGTATTCTTTCCTTTTATTTTCCCTACTGAGTTTGAGTGGATAATTTAATTTAAAAGTCTTTTAATTTTTACTCAATTCCCCTCAACAAGACTTTGTGTATGATTCCTCAAGGCCAGTCAGCCAATATATGCTGCCCTTGTATTTGGGAAATTTGGTGCCATCCTGCAGCTGCTTCTGAAAACTCTATGTCTGTTAATGCTTTACTGTTGGCCTGACAGAATGCAGAACACATCATTGCTTTTCTGGAAAATGTACTTGTCTGTCATTTGAACAGCTTGTCCTACAGCTTTGATAAAGAAGAAGAGCAAGGCAAAGCTGCCTCTCACAACCAAGTGAAAAAGATTTTACTAGTCAGGAGGCCTGAATTAATAGTTAAACTACAAGGACTGCAGGATAAAAATTCCCTCCAAACAAATTTTAAAAAGTGAATAGTGAGTATATAGAAAACAGCAAAGGAAGATGAGACCACCAAAAACCCAGAAAGGAAAGTGAAGGACATGTACTGATCTTTGATGATAACACATGCATTGTGATATATTTATTTATAAATATATACACTGCAAAATTACATTGATATTTTCCTATTTTCCTGTCATACCATTGTTTGATAAGGTGATTAATGTAGTTTACATAACTTATTTACCAATGGAAACTTCTCATTTTAAATCTCAGGCTGGAGATCTCACCTTTAGGATTCCTGAAACAGGTTATTTCCTAAATATTTCTATTTGTTTCAATATATAGACTTCTTTTGCCACCCAAAATTGCATTTTTTCCACCTACAAATAAGTTCAATCTCTTTTGTATACCAAATACTTTAAATATATCTAATGAGGGTTCTCATTTACCTGTTGCTATTACCTAGATTCTGACTGTAGAGAATCCTTCTCCATCTCCCAAACCGGATGAATTACACTTTGTCAACAGACTCAAACAACTCCTAAACTACTGAAAGTGACAGAAGTGACACTGTCATACTTTGAACAGACCAGTAGTTTTGAGTACATTATCTCTCCCAAGCCAACAGGTCAGACTGACTGGTTTTTACTATTGCTTTGTGAAAGAGGAGGGATAAAGGTAGAAGAATCAAGTGTGACCTTAGAGCACAGGGTATGCTCAGTGCAAACCCAGCTGACAACACACTGCAGTGTCCTCCAGCAAGTTCTTCCCGAGGCAAGTTGTACTATATATAGCAGCTACCTTGTGTCTGTCATGCAGCATCACCAGTCATAACACTGCAGCAATTAAGTGTCTCAATCACCAGTTCAGGGCTGCTTTTCTTACCCATGCACACAGAGACAGCTGTTCCACTGCCTTAGGGGCTCCTTTTCTTTGACACCTACTTGGCACTAACTGTTTGCCAGGTAGCTGCTGACACATTCAGACAGTTTTGCTGCTGCAGCTTCTTAGAGCTGAAGCCTGCAAGGCTCAAACATACACTAAGCTGCAAATCCTGCAGTGTACTGCAAATCCTGCAAATCCTACAAGTGCTCTCTATACCCACAAATGTTAGGAGTTCACTTCTTTGTCACACTTAATATTCCTAGGCAACGTTTGAGATGCAGTGGGGCAGCAACGGAGAGTTCTAGCAGTCATGACTGCCACAGAAACAGTGGTAACAATGACACCCCAGCAATGGCCCGGAGAGAGGGACCATCCCATCTCCACAAAGATACTACCAGCAGAACACCAGATAGAAAAACCAGGAGCATGGTTACACATTTTAGTTCTCTCAAACACATTAGAGGCACATTTTTTTGTTCTGCTTTTATGAACCACAGTATTTTTACCACATCTTTTATGATTTAGCATTACCTGTCAGGCTCTTCACATATATTTGAAAAAAAAACCACACTGAGATTCCTGATATTTTCTTAGTCATGCTCCTGTAAGGTAATTAAGAATCTTACTTGCTATGGGAACACCATTTGCTAACCAACTTATACTAGGCTTTGGGTTGCCATTAGCTCTGCAGATCAATGTGCCATCTTCTCCGGGAGACAAGACCAAGTTTCTGGGTGCTGTTATCCAGTATGGAGCAGCTGCGTTTAAGAAAAGGAAGACAGCAATTATTTTCCAAAATTTTGTACAGAAAGTCATAAGGCACAGGCATGATAACCAGAAGATAAGTCAAACAAGGCATGTGTAGATAGACTTAGAGCTATATATGTACTTTATATATACATACGTATATATATATATATATATATGACACTTAATTAACTGGTAGATCATACATTGGCTAAACTAAGCCTCTGGCCACTGGCTGCATTAAAATTCTGAGATAAAGAACAAGAGGCTCTTTGTTTCATTTAGGGCTGCCTGCTTTGAATCTAATTTGCCTTTCCTAAAGCAAGCAAAATTTATCTGAGTATGGCCTCTGCAGAGACTACAGTGGTCTGTTGATTAATTTCAGAGATACCCATGCTCTTAGTAGTTAGGCTGTTAGGAGTGAATTTAGGTTTCATTACATAAAGAGATTTCATGTCAAGGGTGAAATTTAGAAATGGCAAAATCCTTGGTCTCACTGAATTCAATGGATGATTGCAGTGGGGCCAGGTGTTTACCTGAGACAGATGAAAACACACACAGGTCAAAACGGGTGAAACACTGTCTCTACTAAAAGGTATTCACCTATTTCTCCATCCTTTTTTACAATAAATAACCACAAACAGCATATATTATCACATCTTGCAATTAATTTTCAGATTTTGGATTGATGGACAGATGCAAACAGAAAATTAAACTTCTGCTCTTAGAAAGGAAGTTAAATGTGATCACAAAATCATGCTGATCTACAGCAAAATAAATTACTATTTAGCATGCAAAGTAAGCAATACAGCTGATTATTTCAATGACTAATTTACTGTCATTACAGTTTTTTGTTTCATGGTATTCACAGCATACTTACAATTCCTATTTAGACAAACATATTGTAAATGTTTTTAGAACTATAAGGCATCATCTTGGGTAAAAAACAAAGAAAGAAACCCAGAAATATCAGTAAAAGAGAAAAAGGAAGAAAAATGTAAGACTTCAGTAAAACAGAGAAAAGAAATAATCTGGGCTATATGAATGGAGCGAAGAAAAATAGAGGAAATGAGGAGATGATGAAGAGAGATAAGGAGGAAGATATAGAAACAAGAGAAAGAAGCAGAATAATGACAGGTAATCAAAGGATCTAAAATAAATGTAGTACTTGTGCAAAGTCAGACATTATCTTACTACTGTTACAGTACAATCCCAATTTAGCCTGTAAGTAACATTAAAAGATGAAAAAGATCTTAGAGATAGTAAAACCCTTCCAGTGTGAGAATTCAGACAGCTGAATGGTTGTTTGCTCAGGGTGATTTTTAACTATTATCATTCATCCTTTTAACTATACTTCGTCCTAGAAAGCCTGGTTCTATCCTGCATTCTGGACCCTTGACAACATTATATTACGGATTATTTCAGTATTACCTTTCACAGTTACTGAGATGACATGTTGAGCTGTACCTAATGCATTTCTTGCTATACATTTGTAGTTCCCAGAATCAGCTTCAGAAACATCTATAATCTTGAGAGTTTTCTTAAAGTTTTCAAAAAAGGTTCTGTTGGCTGGCAGTTCCCCACCCTCTTTAATCCAGCGGATTACAGGTGTGGGTCTGGAGGAGTAAAAGCACAGATCAAACTTAGGGACTGGAGAAAAGGAAGGTAAGAGTTCAGTACGTTAATATTTTTAACATATGTTTTATAAATAATTACTTTAAGAGCCTCTACCCAGATTCTGGGCCACATCCAACACATATGAAAAATATGCCAGCATTTGTTTCTAGGAAATTACAAGTCTCACTAACATTGTCAATGGCCATCTGTTCATAGGATTAATAATTACAGAATACATTTGTCTGCTGATTAATCTAAAAAACCTGGTTAATAAATGAAGACAAGTTTATTTCAAATCACATTGAGCTTCTACTATTAAATTGATGCTTATGGTGCTTTTAAAGGTAGCTTCTAGATAATGACAAGTTTATAATTGTCCTTCACGTGAGCAATACCTTAATGCTTCATGAACATCATAAACGTTACATCATAAACTTTACAAAAGAGCTGTAAGGAGACAGAAATATTTCTTGTAAGAAATCAAGAAAAAAATGTCAGTGTTGAGTCAAGAACAGCTATTTGTCACTGCACCATGTCTAAATTTGTTTGTTTGTTGTTCGCTGAAGCTGAATGCCCCATGTTGCCCACTGAAATTGAAAGGTGTTCAAACACACAGAGATATACTTTGAAAATTACAAGAAATCACAATTTATTGCTTACTGAGTAGAATGTCCTGTCTCAAATAGCAATGGCTCTAGGCAAATACTCCCTTAGCAGTCTAATATCACATATTTCATTACATAGACACCTAACAAAGCTGACTTTTAATTATGATGTCAGTGATTAGGAACAGTTTTTGTTTCAAAAAAATCTCTATCTGGCCTTTTGTGGACAAGTACTCCCTCACTGAATTTTTTTTGCTAATTACATGACAGCTTAAAGACACAAGCCATATAATAAATAACACCCTATTTTTTTCATAGGTTTTATCCAGCCATTTTACTGGAGTTTGGATCACCGAATACTTCTATTGCAGGGTTGTCAAAAGGCATGTAACTCTATTACAGATGAAGGTTAGCTGGGCTGATGCTGCTCCTACTCACGCGGGTGGTTTTGCCAGTGCTGCTGGGGCAGACACCTGAGCAGGCCAGAGCTGACACAGAAACACTGCACTGATGCTCAGATCAAGCTGTGCCTGAGCGTGCCCTCTGGAGCTCATGCAAGTGAACACACGTGCGTGATTTGCAATTATTGGCGTTCCTCAAGGCTACCTCAGAGCACTCTGCATTATATGCCTTTATGCACTGTAAACATATTTACAGTTCTTGAAATAGGTACTAAAGATTTTCCACTTCTATTCTATAACCAATCTATTCTCAGATTTTGTCCTGAGAATGAAACTAATTTAAAGATCAACCTAGTTCAGGAAATTAAATTGCCCTTTAGTAATTTTCTTTTTGCACAGTAACAATTAAACTCAATTGCAATGAGAAATTGGGTGTAAGGGCCTGAAGACATGTTCTAAAAATTCTCACCTAGCTGATCTACTAAGTAATTATTGAAATATATAAGCAGTTTTCTTGGATTAGAACAGCAAATTCTTATCTATTTTAATATGATTTGAGAACCTAATGATTGTAAACTTAGGAAAAAAACAGAGGCTTTATTCCTGAGTGCAAATCTGTGGATATGTGCCTGAGTTTAGTCTACAGCATTTCTTGCTCGTGTCCTTTAAAAATCATGGCACAACCTGTATCATGTGCGTAGGGTTTGGGGATATGAGAAGGCAGAGGCCATCCATACATGTTCACAGACGGTTTCAAAGTCTGCTGATGCCCAAAAAAATGGTGGAGTTCCTTAAAAAAGCTCTTTCCATTTTACACTTCTGCTGCTTTGAAACACATAAGCTTATACAGCAGTAACATTTTAAGCATCTCTGAAATGTTTCCCTCTTTTTCTGTATTTCTATTTAGGGATAAAAAGCCTAAAAAGTAACTCACAATCCTGCTGCGATGCACTCCAACAAAAGCACATTTCCTCTGAGTTCCACTTTGGTACTTGTGCTACCTGTTGGTGTTAGAAGAACTGGCTGCCTTTCTGTAACTGGCTTTGCTGGAACAAGAAAGAGTAACATAATTAATTTCTAAATTTTATTCTAATACAAATCAAGTGCACACATTCATTCTCACATTTTGGACAGAGATTTTGCTCCACATTGGCCATTTGATTAAAAGTCGTGTAGCACAACTACAAAGCAGAACATATTAGTTTTTTGACAGATGTAACATATCTGTTAAATGCCACAATTTTGAGCACATGGAAGAGAAATGTTATTATTAAAAGATGGGAACAATTGATACAAAACTTTTACATAGGCAACTATGAAGTCTTAATCCTAAGCAGCTGCTGTTTCATTCAACAGAAATATAATGGGAAGTAGGAGGCCACTGGTGTGAGGCACAGTGCAAGACTGAGAGTTATTGAAAATTTCTGTACTTCCATCAAAATAAAAATAACACAAAGTTATGATAATCAGAAATATAAACCAAGGGGATAAAAGGTACAGTCTGCTTTGGAATACATTTTGATATTTTCTAGACAATGTGAGGTGTTGTTTCAGAAATTAATCCTTGTATTTTCCTCTTACTATACATTTAACTTTAATTCAAGCTGTTCCCCAGTCTTGCAATAAAGAACCGTTGA
This sequence comes from Origma solitaria, assembly GCA_013397895.1. NCBI lineage: Eukaryota > Metazoa > Chordata > Aves > Passeriformes > Acanthizidae > Origma > Origma solitaria. The sequence goes on from VZRL01002171.1 coordinate 582,256, forward strand.
TTAACCTGTAAGCAATAACCACAATAAACAGACAGGTATAAATATAAGACTCATTTCTGACATTATACTCTGTTGGTTTTTGAAGTATATGGTATTTCCTATGCCTTCACGGAATTTAGAACAAGAATTTTCTGCAATTACAGTGTTTTCTGTGAATACTCAAATGTTCTTGTGTAGCAATTTTAATATATAGAATTAAATTGCTCTGAAGTGCAGTAGCAGCCTGAAACATTACAGTAAATCATCTTGTTTTTTTAAAATGTGATTCAAAACATAATAAACTCTAAGTTTGTTAGGGTACAGGATTTACTGATAGATTAGCATAAACACTTCATTTTAATCCAGTACGTGCTGTGAATTCCTTAATAATTAGTTCACAAACAACTTAAAGTTGTTGGGAGAATGGAGCAGTCCAGAGTCAAGAATGCAGCCGACAGTCACAGCAACAACTCATCCACCCAGCGGCAGCACTGCCGAGGGCTGCTGACTCACTTGGCCCAGCTATGAATATTCAGAAGGATTACCTGTGGTGGTTCTGAGTTGGGAGCCAACCCAACTGTGTTTTCCTTACTAATTGTAGCTAATATATTGTTTTATATTCAGGTACTTATTTCTTGTTTGCTCCTCCTGAATTACATATAATTTCTATGTAGAGAAGTCTGTGCCCATGTTTTGTTTTAGATTCATGTAAGTTATGGTTTAATATGTGCAAAGCCCCATTTCACAAGGAAAAAGACAAAAAACAAAATAAATATCAAGTATTTTCTATGTCACACAATATGAAGTGGAAAGTCTAGAATCAGTGGTGCTCCAAAGTCAGCCTTGCTAAACACACAGACATCTGTTCAACAAGGATTTAATTCAGAACATACAAAAGACCATTCAACATAGATTAATGGAAAGACCAGCATAAACACCAAACAAACAAAACTCATCCTACCCCTACGAGGTTATTTCTACAGACAGTATTAAAGTGTTCAGATTTTCATTAATTCCAGTTTCACACGTATGAAATAAGTTAAAAATTAATGGTATGTTCAGTAAGTTATTAAATGTGAAGTAGATCTGTTAAGTGCTTAATTGTTGTTATTTATTATGCAGCCCATGATATTGAATAGTCCTAGTGATAATGAACATATCAAATTACGACATAAATTGGAGGAAAAATATTAAAAAGTGACACAGTACGTAATCAGTTTTTAAAACCTGCACCAGTGTGAAAGGACTCTTTTAAGTGTTTATATTTTCTAAGAGCCATATGTTACCAGAACACTGAAACATTAAATATTTGAAAGGATCACCCTGTGCAGTCCATCTGTAAAGTATGTATTATCACCAGCACTAATTGACACCTTTATTAGAAACTGAAAAAGGAGCAAAAGATTAAGTAGCCGTGGAGGTGAAGTTAGTTAACTAAATGCTACTGTGAAACAGGGAGTATCAGTGGGGACCAGTGTAACTCACCACCATAAATATCAGTGTCACTCAAATTAGCAGCTATAGTGTCATTCAATGAATCCACTGAAATAAACAGAATATCATGAAGAATGCATACAAGAGGGATAAATAAAAGTTCTGGGAATCAAAAGGTGATGAAATGGCCACAGTGAGTTAATCAAGTGATTGATTAATTTGTTTCAATAGTTACAATCATCATAATAACTTTATATTCTTGCACTGGAAAAACATCTGAAAACTGTTATTTTTTACACTGCATTTTTTCTATGTATCAAATTTCAAAAACATTTTTTCAAAACACAAAGCCTTATAAAGGGAAAGATGATGGCTTTTAAAATCAATTATATAGCAAGAAAACTGGAGATTATGTTTCAAGTTTATACAGTAATGTAATTTCTTATTCAGAATTAAAATGACAATATTCCCTAGCATAACGCTACTTAACTTTAGTCTATAATGTGAGAACTCCAGATAAATACTATGTAAGTACGTAATTTGGAAATGCAATACCTACTTGAAAAGACTTTTACAGATATGGGCTGTTTTTGCTGTATAGTTTGCGTATGATTAAATCTTGCATAGCAGATATAGTCCTCCCGGGTGTCTTCTGGTTGTACATTAGAAAAATAAAGATCTCCATTTAGACCTTGGGAAACTCTTTCACTCTGAGGCAGCCTTTGGAAAGCTAAGGGAAAACAAGAATACATTTATGTCAATTACAATACACACTCTATTATTATGATCTGCAGACTCCACATTCATTCAATTACATTTGTTTGTGGTTTGGTACATACACAGACATTTCTTAGTTTCCTGATGAGCTCCTTTGTCTACCTATTCTTCCCCAGTGGCTTAATCTACAACTTACATTAAGGTCTCCAGCTGCTTTTGGCTTCGTGATTTTGGGCTGTATGTCTGCTTGTTTCCTCTTTTCTACAGAAACGGAAATTCACTGAATTTTAACTTACAGGGAAACTTCGCCATCTGTGGTCTTGGTAAGCAATGATCTACTATGCAGAAAAACTGCAAAAAGTAAACTGTGTAAAAAACAAACTCACCATTATCCATCCAAAAGATGATAGGTGGTGGTAAGCCAACAGGAGGTCTGCAGTGCAGTACTAGTGAATCACCTTCACGAACATGATTTGGTTCTAGTTTTTCTTTTGTCCACAAAGGTGATCCTATAGAAAGTAATTTTGACACACACAAAGTATGGATTGACAAAAACTCCAAAATTTAAGGGAAAATGCACAAAATATTCCAGACAAATGGAAGAACTGCACCCATCAGAATGTTAAGTCCTTTCACATTTGCTAAAGTTTTTTTGTTCTTTTTTTATGTTTTCTTGGAAGAAAAGTACAGTAATGATTTGCTGAAAGTATAATCAACTGATTCAAATTATTTTGTCTACTCACTAAAGGTTTTATAACAGAATCTTGCAGATTTTTAAGTATAGTGGAAAAAGTGATGTGCTAAATTAGAAAAAGGGTTAGACCTTCTTGAAGCAATATTATACACACACTCTTTAATTAAGATGTAAGAATAGCACATTTTAAGCTGAGAAGCTTGACAACTAATCTGAGATAAAACTCACAAAAAGCTGCAGAAACAATCTACCATTAATCAAAATATTTTAGCTTTATCTTCTTCTTAGTCCCAATCTGTTCTGTGTTAAAGCCATGGAATGCAGACTTTCAGATAATCAGAAATATAAGCCAAAGGGATAAAAGGTACAGTTTACAAAAACTATGGAATACAGACTTCAGAAAGAGAATAAAAATTGTCATCAATGATGTGCCTTAAGGATTTAAATATTTATTCTAATAGTAGTGTCATACATACAACTGAGTTTTAAACATTATAGGTTATCCAGATCTACCAAGAAAACCCAGGTTATTAAATTTTTGTAAAAAAAATATTCAAGAGAACATGCAATACAGTATTATACCTGAGTATTAGAAAATAGGCAATAATTTCTAGCATGGTCACTCGGATGATTGAAATTTTAAGACAGGAAAACAAAAAGGCAAGAAGTTCATAAGCAAATACGAAAACCAAAATGTTTCACACTTTATGAACATTAAGAGCTTTACTTACTAGAAGGCCTTATAACAATATTGTTGGAAATGGCTGCTCCTCGTTCATTCCTTGCTGTACACTGGTACACTCCCTCATAGGCTTCTGCCTTCCCACCATTCATAATATTTACGACAAGAGTCCCTGAATTTGGTTTCATTGTTACCTGTGCATCTTTATCTATATCAAAATGAGTTCCATTGCGTGTCCAGGAGAAGCTAAAATAATAAAAACAAAGAGAAAAGTTTCTTCTCCAGATGCCTTTTGTAGATTGTGTGGAGAAAAAGAATGAAAAACTAATTAAGAAAAATACATGTTATTTTTCCATTACCAGATAAATAAGAGTCGTTCCAAAACTAAATTAACTAATAAAGCAATACAGTTCTTTTAATATAAGAAATCTGGCAACATTTTCAGATAAAATGTTTGGCTGAACTTGTTAACAGGAGCTATTTCAAAGTTAATTCTTTTTTTATAAAATACATTTTAAAATTGAGGTTCATCATACATGGCAGTGAACTGATTTCCTTTCTACTAAAAATCATGCAGTAACACCTGCAAGAACTGATATTGCTAAAGCTGAATTAGCATTTCCATTATAAAACCTATTATTGAAAGGGTTTATAAACCTGTCTTTAAAAACTTGCTCAGGGCTGAAATGTGTCATCTCAGCCCCAGCAGGAGACCATTTCCTTTAATTGGTTTGGTGATTTTGAAGTTATGCAAGTGAATTAAAGACTGTGGTGAGTTTGATTTCTTTTCACTATTCTAATGCAAACAAACACAATTCTTAAATTGAATATATTATTTAATTAACCTAGTAAATTTATACTGGTGCTACTCAAAACAAGAGATGGTATGAAAAGTAGTCACTAAAAATGAAGACTAATAGAACTCATAAAACATTGCAAAGAAGCAGAGACTCAGTCTACAGTGAGTAGACTTAGACTCTGTTAATGGTTAGAAGGATAGTCACAGAGAGCTTGATCAATACCTATGAAGTGCTGAGCACTCAAAGGTTCAAATTATATGAATAGTAGTTTTTGTAGTTACATTTCGACTTCAAAATCTTAAGCTCAAACAGTCTTTGCGCTGGTTAGAATGCTTCCTAAAGTATAAATGTAAATGGCAGTGGAAAAGCTCAAATTCTAACTGCCTCAAATTGTGTACTGACCTTCTGCAGCAGATTGGCAGGACTGGACATGATATTTACACCAGAGAATGTGTGTTGGGGAGAGAAGAACAGGACCTGCAGCATTGCTGCACCACTCTACAATGCTTTTGGGAGGACTAGCATGCATAGCAAACTAATAGTGAACCTCTTTTTCACAACTTTGCAGGTGAAGCACCAGAATGTGGAGTTTCTGTGACCAATAACATTAAGGATGCAACAAAGTGTAACGTAGCTTCAAATGAGAAGTGGAAAATGTGGTACAGACCCGTGAATTTGAGATACATGACAGTCAGAGTCTCTGCTGCTCTCCCTGTAGGTAGCAGCACATCCACAAACCTTTATGCCAGGTGCTCTCACCAATAAGAATTTATCCTCTTTTAACAATTCACACTGTGGGCTGAGAAAGTCCACCTTTGGAGCTCTGGGGCAGCTCAAGCTCCAATATGCATTTCCAGGTTATCAAGACTGATGGACCAACTAGACTAACTATTGATACAAATTAAATAGATATTATATCTTAAAAAATAAGCAAGACTAAGCACAAACTTACAAAACTCATTATAATATTCTGTACTTAAATCCTGTCACTTCCTCTGTAGCAGGGGAACAAAGCAAGATCTATGTTTGATGGGGAAGATGACGATGTACAGCAGAGAGCCCTGGCACATGGCTCAGGTATGTCAGTCTCACAGATGGCACTCTTTGTCTCTCAGGTAATTCCAACCAAAAGTGTTCAAGAGAAGTATTTGCAGAAGCAATACAGTTGTCCCAAAGTGGACAACAATCATCTGATCCTCCAGGTCAACACCCAGAGTCTTACAAATGCCATTTGGCCAGCCAAATTAAAATGCTAGTAAACAAAGCAGCTCTGTAGCCCTCCTGTCCTTAATGGAACACTAGAAAGGGTGAGAGTATCCCAGATAATCTCCATCTTCTCCATTCTGCTGCCCAGCACAATAACAACCATGATGCTAAGGTAACCAGTAGGAATAATGCAGAAAAAAAACCTCGTTGTTCAGAAGAAATACATCTAATGAGCTCTGTCTGTGTCTGAATGAGCAGTTTTAGATGGACCTTGCTAGAAAGGTGTAGCATAACACTGCTAGCGCAGAGGTGCACATTTCTGTGTTCATAGTCTCTGCAATCAAAAGAAGTTAATAACAATGCCAAGATGTATCATGGCTACTGATGTTTCCAGTGCAGGTACTCAGTACCTTAAAATGAGTGATTTTCAAATATTTCAAGATGCTGAAAGAAGATCTTAAAATGCATGATGATCTGAATGAATCTGATCCATTTCTGCCAAACCAAAACTTAAGGCTATTAAATACAGCTGCTGATCAACAAAACTGATATACACTACATAACTTCTGACAAATTGTATTTCAAGATCAGCCTCATAAAATTGAATGATATACAAAACATCACATTTGAATCTATTAGTGTTAGTCTAACATTATTCAATGTCCATTCTTCTTAAGCACTATGCCTAAACCTGGCACATGATCCAGTTCATAGTGTGTTCCATGGGTGTTTACCTACCTGCTCTTGTAATGACCAAATATTATTTTATTAGAGCTTTGAGAAGAAAGGAAATGTTACAGTTGCTTTATGACTCTTAGAAATATTTAAATGTCAAGTGCAGTAAGAGTCAAAATTATGACACTATCTGGCATTAATTTACAGAGATAAGGATGCATGAATGTTTCTGCATGAGCAAGCACATTCATACATATAATCTTGATCTTGTTAGTTTACAAAAGCTACAGTATTTTCTCCTAGTTCTTCCATGCTGTTAGGCCAATAGAAGCAAAAAAAAAAAAAAAAAAAAAGCTACTAACCTAGGAGGTGGCTTTCCTTTGGCTTCACACTGTATTACAATATTCTCTCGAGGGTCAACAATGTAATCTTTTGGAGATTGCTGCGTTATTGTAGGAGGTTGTGACACTTCATTATGAAATACAACAAAGAGAGAGGAATTCAACAATATTTTCAAAGTATCACCAAGACACTTTTGTAAGCAGAGAAAGAAGAATTGCAATTAGCAACCAAATCATTGACACAAGAGTGGGATTAAAGTATCCTTTGTACCAGGAGGCTGAAGCTCTCTACCCTTGTAAATCAGTGTAGCTATACTCACTTCCAACTAAGCTATCCTGATTTACAGAGGATGAAGCTCTTGGCCAAAAAGTTTAATGAAAATATCATTTCTATACCTCAGATTTCAACAGACTTTCACAAAACTAAAGGATGCTCGAATTCTAAGTCCAACATATCTGAAGAGTTGCAAGACATCAACCTCCATAAAATGTTTTTTACCACACAGAAGGAAAAAATATCCATTGGTTTGTGCTTCTAAACATTTTATGTATTTTCAAATTCTCTGTGGGTGAAACCTTTCCACACATTTATTATGCTCAACACATTGAATTAATCTACAAAACATGCTTTTAGAAGCTACTTTTCAGGAGTAAAAAAAGTATTATAAGCAAAAGACTGTTAAAAATGACAAAAATAGTACCTAGTTTCCAAATAAAGGAAACATGTAAGAAAAGTATAGCACTGATTCCCCTCAATAAACCCAATAACAATATAGTCATTCTTCTGAACTGCCCCAGGAGAAGAAATCATTTAACATTTGTGATTTGTCAAGTACTCTAAAATGAGTAACACAGAACAAAATTGATTCACCTGACAAAGTAGTTGGTGCCCACCTATTGTAAGCACTTTATAACCTGTTACCATTATCTAAGCTCATTTTTGCATTAAAAAAAAATCCTGTTTGTGATATTAAAATAGTGAGAAAGGTGTCTCTCAACATTATTCTTATGTTTACAGTTTAGTGTCACCTAAAGGAACCTTTTTAATAACATGCCCATGAACACCCTGTCTAAGTGCTATAAATCAGCTGTCCAGCAATAACACTCTTTGCTAGTGCTTTGGGGTAATTTCTAGCCACTGGAACAACATATTTCAATCATTAGTTGTGTTCTCATGCCTCACTGTAGCCAGTTAAAATTGCCTAAGTGGGATTTTTATTTTAAGTCTTCCTTACCATTATACATTAAGCACTCCTTTGCACAGACAGAGGCAGCTGTCTGTAAAACCCTACCCACAAGAAATAGCCATGAAAAGAAATCAGATCATGGAATCATAACCAAAAAAAAAAAAAAAAAAAAAAAAAGGCAGCAAAGCAGAACAGAACAGCCCACGCAGAACCAGGTTCTGCTCCTCACTGCAGAGGGGAGAATCCTCGAAAGAGGAAGGCAACATTTTACATTATGCCTTTGTGTGTATTTCTTCAGGAGTACTTTGAAGACAGTCCTTTTCCCTCTCAGAGGCATTTCTCAGGGTCAGTACATGTCAGGTGCTTACTTGGGAAAAGCAAATACACTCTGAAAAGGACATGACTGCCCAACCTACAGGGTATTCCATCTGATGCACATCAAAGACCTGAAATCTCCACTCCTGCGTTACGCATTGCACTTAAAACTGATTAAATTAACCATAAAACTAAAGTGAAGTTAGCACCCATAAAATACCAGGGCTACTTAAATATCCCCTGTGGATATAAAACTATGTCCAACTCAGATATGTAAAATAGTACAAAAGTACATATATTCCAGAAAATTTATTTTTTATCAAATATATTTACTCCTGAAAGTAGTAATACAACACTGCACATGCTGATATTGAGTGAAGATTTTAATGTTCAATAGCACGCCATCGAAATTCACGCAATTAATTTATTCAGAATATCAGAACATTGATTTATGTACAGTAGTATTTTCTGAACACTGCATGCACAAAACATCTAGATACAGCAAACCAAAATATCAACAAAATGTCAGAATCACACATTTTTGGACTGCAAATTCAACTTGCAACACAATCGGTATTAATTTTCAGCAGCACACAGCCTATTTTTAGTGAAGAGTAACTTACATTCTTCTAGAAGTTTTGCTTTTATTCCCACATCAGAATCAGCAGTTGAATGGACAAATGGAGATTAAAGAGAAACATTTGTTAGTGAAGAGAAAATTAGCAATTTTGAGAGGGAAGACAAGTATCTCTGACCAGCACGTTGGCCACCATTAAAAAGAAAACATTTAAAACATTTAGCACTGCAACCCATGCAGCGATGCCTGAAATTCCAGTCACAATTTCCATTGTGTCAGATATGACTACATTTATCTCAAAGCTCGTGGTATGAGAAACTTTCCTGAAGTGTTGACTTTTTAAGGGCAACCACGGTATGTGATTTTGGCCTTGCAAGGACATAAAACACTAATACTGAGGAGACAGCAGCAAACCAGAATTAATGGAGTGCGCTACCCTCATGCTGCCGTCAAAATCAATCCACCCATATGATCACATGGAAGAAAAAAGAGAATGCTTCAGGCTAAAATTACTCTTGTAAAGACGAAAGCACCTAATTCTACTTAACAGACTAGCAACCCTTTTTGGTTTGAAAAATAACTAAACAAAAAAAAAAAAATCATCTCAGCTGTCACATCTTTCTTGCTTACTTCCAATGTTTTGCATAAACATGTCTCTTTATGAATAGGTCAAATGTCCTTGGGTCCCCCACATTTTCATTCATTCCTTGCCTGCTTTGAGGAGATGCTCACTAGGAACTAAAGAATGTGCTATGAATAGAAACTTCTAACCAGGCTGAAAACTAAATGTTCAACTAATCAAGTATGTTCTCACCACCACGTCTATGTGGTGGGTATTTAGGGAAGACCCTCAGAAAATACAAGTCCTTCCCTTGTGGTGCTCTCCCAGAGCCCATTCTCATCATTATTTATGAAAGCAATACCATCATTATAGACGTGATCTCTGGCTAAAAATTCAAGTATGTGACTTTATCAGACCTCACAAAGTTATGAAATATGAAGTAGTAGGGAATCAAATTCTCAGTAGAGAATTAAAATTATACATCTAAGAGGGCTATTCATTTTTGTCTGTTTATGCATTTCTGGCAAATTTAACCCGAAGTCTTGTTCTATAGATAAAGATATTAGAGAGGTGCAGAATTTCTATTAGTTCCTAAACTACAAGATAGGTTTAAAACACTATTTATAGCCTGCAAAGATATGTAAAGAGAAAAACTAAGTTTTGAAAATAACACACTCATTCATCAAACTTCCAAAGCCCTCTTTAAGCCACAGCTTATTGTTCTAAAGGCATTTACAACACAAGTTTGATGTGATTCAGATATATTGATCTTGTTACAGAAATATAGGTCATTGGTTTGATAGGCTTGCAAAATGCATGGGGAAAAAAACCACCAAAGCACTTGCAATGTATGTCAATGTTTATTAAAGGAAAACATGCATTTTTGGAAGGCAGGAAGGTATCAGAAACACAGGGGTAAAGAAAACCATGCAGATTAGAATCACAGGCAAATTTACTGATGTATTAATCCATCAATTTAACACCAATCCTAATGTTCTCTTCCCTGGTAATTAGTTTAACAAACGTATAGTCACTGAGAGGTGCAACATGGCTCACTGAATTCTGAAAATGTGATCATGCTTATCTTAGAAAGAAAATATCAACCTGAAGCATGAGTAATTTAATAAAATTAGCTTTTAAGGATTTAAAATGCGGCAGCTACCATTCCTTCCTTTTCAGCATGGAATGCTGCCTTCCTTCAACGTGCCCCACTAACAGAGTCTTATACTAGACAAGACCTTTAGATCTTGGGATTTCCCCTCCTCCAGATGTTTCCTCATGTGTTAATGCTGGGGTTCCCTGCTCAGCATGTTTTTAATGTATTTTAAACTTAAGTACTTAACTGTTTTCAGGCACTGCTTAGGAAATCTAAGAGCCTTTCTTACCCTTCTACATCAAAAAATAAGATGCCTGAATTTTAGGTATTTCAATTTTTCCTAGCTCTCATTTCAGCTCCTGAGAACCTCTTCTCTGAAGGTAAGGGTGATCGTTTGCAGCAACTAGGAATAGTCCTGGGCTTTTCAGCAAATCATCAATGTGATCTTAATTTCACAAACAATTAGCATTTAGCTGGGGTTCTCTGCCCTTATTCATTTTGATCAATCAAAGCCACACTGAAGTGTAAGTAGAATTCCCTGAGAATCCTGTGTCCATCTCCAGTGAACAATCTAATTAATTTTATATGCAGAGGTTTTGAAAATCTTCAGTAAATAACTGTAAATATTCATAATCATAATGTCCTGATTGAAGTGACCAAACACACTCCATGTTTAGCTGCATGCTGGAGTTATCTTCGGCTTCATACAGAAATTATTTAACTAATCTTCCATTTTTCTGCACTTATTTAGCAGGCTAATACTTACAGTCAAGAGGTACATCCAGTGCAGAAATAATTTGGCACAGAAAGAGGACCAGGGAAGTTTTGCTTGTAGGTATGCTCATCTTTTTAATCATTATTTTAGGCTGTACTGAGTAAATCACACTTGAAGAATGACGTTCAACTTCATAAGACTAGATCGCTTGCAATAGTTATGTAGGTATAGACAAGAAACCTGGAAAATAAAAGGAAAAAAAAAGAATAATATGCAGATACAATGGAGAGTTAAAGGATCACATACATCTTAATAATACTATGAAATACAAGCAGTCTAAATACTATAACCAAGGATAACAGTTACACCATGTGTTCTGTTGAAAACCAAGAAACACACAAGTTCTTAGGACACCTAGATCATAACACTTTCCTAAAGAAGCTAGTGAACAACTCCTATAACCTTATTGAATGGAAATACAAATGCCTCTCCTAAGAAGAATAAAGCATCAGTCAGTCCATCTAGTTAAAAAAGAGTATATACTAAAGATAACAGTCCTCTGGACTATTTAGTGGATCAAAGCTCTGAATGCCCACCTAGTCTCTCCTTCAACCACCCTGCACCATTCTAGGAAAGAATTATTTTAGGCATCCAACATGTCTAGCCATGAATTTGCTAAGTAAACTGTGAAATCTTTCTGCAGATTTGAGTTAGGTATCCCAGCTTCTCCCCACTTTGGAAGTCTTTCTAATAAGACAGCTGTAGACTGAATACAGAAGACTTCATGAAGGTGCTGAGGTTCTAATGTATGTACTGTACCTAGGCTCCTATTCCTGGATTAGTGATTCCTTTCAAAATAGATAACATCAAAATACTTTGTCATTTCTAGCCTGAAACCAAAATCTAATTAACTGTCAGCATATTCTCAAACATGCTTCTCCTCCTTTCATATGTGACAAAGTGTTGGAAATGAAACTTAAGGGAAATCTGTTCTTTGAAATGTGCTAGATTTCCCCCCTCAGCCAAGCATGAGAGACCACATTAGCCACACGGAATAATTCTGTCTCCCTCCTTATTTTTCGCATTCAGGACCAAGCTCTAACTGAGAAGAATGTTGAAGGAGTGAAAACTAGCAGCCTGCAAGCCCCATCAGCATCACCAGTGACTTACAAAGAGCTATGCAGCCTTAGGAATCCAAATGGTGCTTACACAATATATTCTCAGTAAATGGACATTCGCTGAGAAAGTACTTCCCAGATGCCAGATGGATCAGAAAGTTCACAGTAATCATCCTTAATTCACATTGGAGAGAATGCTTCCTCAGCTCTGGCTACAGATATGAAACAGTGCTAAATTCAGTCCACAAGGAGTTAAAGTTGCAAAGAAGCAGCCGCTTTACAAATGTTAAGGAAAGAGTTGTTTGTGCTTCCTGAGGTTACTTAAACCAGTCTACGCTAAGAATTTACCTCAAAATTCACATTACAGAAGAAACTATGCCTCTTAATTGCTGCTGTAAATGATCTTTCTCTTTGTATAGTACTCTGAGCATTGACTGGAACCTAGAACTGAGGTTGTGGAGCTCAACCTCTCATCCTAACCTAGGACATCAAACTCTCTGATTCTTACTGTCACTATGTGTAACACAAATTTTTGTTTCAAAATCAAAATATTCCAGTAGTTTAACGTTCTAGACGTGTACTGCTTGGAGCTATTGGGAACTGCTGACTGGGGCATCACGGGAGAGGACAAGTTGCTTGTTCATATTCCAAACTATCTCTAGGACTGCGTACCATAACATAACAACTAAGTATTTGTCACAGCAAATTAGAAAAACTACAAAATGCATCAGAAGAGAAAGCACTGTAGTTCTAGCCTTTGCATAATTATTTATACAAACTGGAACTGCACAAGGAGACAAGGTGGCATGCCTACCTCCAAAATACTCAGAAAGTGGTTAAGACATCTAGCAGGAATGCATGAAAAATACTCAGACTTTCCCAGAAAACTAAACTGAACATTCCTATATTTTAAATGAGCACCCTAAATTGCTGGGGGTTGAGCTGGGGAAGGGGAGAAGTGCCTTCTCCATCCCATTTTTGGCATATACAGTTTACTATGCTCCTGCTGCAGTGAGCAAGGGGAAGGAGAAGAGCTTCTGTCGAGAGTGCCTGAGACCACTCCAGCACATTTCCTGCAATGAAGTGCTCTCCAGAAAAGCTGATTTTATTCCACTGACTACAGCTGTCTGCTCTTCTCCAGTTAAACTAGGTTCGCACACACTGTTCTCCTGATCTTTATGTCATGTCCTCATTAGAGGATCATTGCAATTATCAAGGTGCCCTCTCTGTGCAATGACCCAGGATTTACAGGATACTCTTTGAAGTATTGCACAGCGAATCTTGACTTTTATTGTTTCTTTTCTATGTGACATTTCAGTTCTCCTTACAAAACCCTGAAAACCTGATTATCCACTTTGGTGTCTTGTTCTTTCAACATGTAAAATGAGTATTGCAGTGATTTGAGAGTATTTTAAATTGAATTTGCTTTGAACAAGGACAAATGAATAGACAAGCACTGGTGAATCAGGCAGGTGCAATTAAAGTGATTGGGAAAGTAATACCCTTGAGAAATTGTCTAATATTGTCTACCGCTGCTACTGCAATGTTCCAGTAGGATACCTATTGAACCTGTTGCTGGGATGTTTGGATATAATATGGGAATTCAACCACAGCGAGGCAATGTGCCCAAAGGGTTTGCGACAGAACATGACTGGAAATGATTTCAGGTTTGTCAGCACAACTGGGTGCTCTTGCTGAATATATTCAAGATTAAATCTGGCACAATTTAGTATGAATACAACAGCTGCTATGTAGAACTAAACATTGCTTTGACATAACATTATCTGCTACAAAATAAGGCCAGGCCTCTAAGCGCAGATCAATGTAAAGGCTTCAATTGCAACACTTGAAATATTTATACAGCAGATTGCCTTTTCCTCCAGATAATTTATTTAACATCTCTTGTAACTCAGACATTTTGTCCTACCCTTTTCACAGGAAAACACATGTATTGTGACAGTTCGTTCAGGAGCTTACTCACTAATTTGTAGAAAATAAGATTTTCTATACCTACAGACCTCCTATGTACTTAATAAATTGTCACTTGTTATGTCTTCTGTGCTTCTTGCTGAGATGCTGATTGTGACTAACAACATGGACTAAAGGTTGAAGCCATGGTATAGCAAACACGAGTCAAGGTAAATAATTATGCATAAGCAAAGTGCAGTAGTATTTTGTCACAAAGTGTACTTTCAAAAGGCAGGGGTTTTATGTACGTATGACAAAAAAAACAGGATCAAGTGAGAGAGAGCCACCTCTTTTTAACTTTAAAAAAAAACTCAACTACATTTTACAAATGAGCCACAGAAAGCTACAACCAGAAGAATGAAAGCACCAGTGAGCCTGAGGTAGACTATATGCCAGAAGCACAAAACACAATTTGTTCCCAGTGGGCTCTTCACTGGGACCATTTGGCTATAAACAGCAAAACCAGGTACTTTGCAAACACTGGAGGAGCTACGAAAAACACCATGTATACAAAAGGGATCATTTGGGAAGCAGAATTCAAGACTACTTCTTGTAAATCAAAAGGGACGAGGATCTCTTCGATATTAAGAGCTCAGGAGCAAATGAATCACAGAATTGTTGAGGTTGGAAAAGACCTTTAAGATCATTGAGTCCAACTGTCTACCCAGCACTGCCAAGTCTGCCATATAACTGCGTTTCTAAGTGCCACAGCTACATGTGTTTTAAATACCTCCAGGGATGGGGGCTCAACAACTCCCCTGGGAAGCCTGTTCCAGTGCTTGATAATTGTTTCAGTAAAGAAATTTTTCCTAATATTTAATCTAAAGCTTCCTTGGAGCAATTTGAGACTGTTCCCTCTTGTCCCTTCGCTTGCTGCTTGGCAGAAGACACTGGTACATCATGGGTTACGTCCTTCCCCTCTGAAGGAGTGTCCATACTACTCAGTCTGATACTCCCTCAATCGTGTCCAGGTACCATAGGAGAATTACAATTTGGCCAGGTCAATATCTGCCGAAGAGGATGTTAACAACTGAACAGTATCCATGACTGCAGAGCAAACACCCACAGGCCCACACACGCACACAGTATTTGTTACTATACTATACCAGCACTGAATAATACTAATTCCTTACTGGGATATTAATACAGACAGACATGCTCTCAATGGACATTTCAAAGCTGAGTCAATTTAGGCTCCAGTTGACAGAGGGGACACATTTTTCCCCAGCTATCTTCAACATAGGCATACGGCATCCTTAATTTCCTTGTAAGTGCTGCTGCAATATTTCTTTATTAGGATGTAAGATTGTACGGAAGTGTATTTACTGAAATCAACCTAGTGCAAAGTCAGACAGTATTTTCTAAATGTAATATTGCTACACAGATATTTGATGCATCACTGATTATGCATTTCTGCTCATAGAAAATTATATTATTTTTAAGATTAAAAGGTCTTTATGAACATAAATGGAAATCAAGGTCAATGTAAGAAATATAAAAGGGTTATTAAATTGAAAGACAGAACAACTGGGACATTTCATACACTTTAGGAAAAAAAAGCATTCTCTTCTATATAGGCATAATTGAATTAATGGGGAACAAGTTAGACACTGGAAATTAGTGCTCTGCTTCATTTGTCTAATACCTTTTTTTTTCACAGTGAAAGAGAAAATAAAGGAAAAATAAACAGTTTTCAAGGAAATCTGCTTCAAAGCACTCTGATAGCAACACAAAAAGCAATTTCAAATGACGTAAATGTATTTAATGATTTGTACATAAAAACAAAGTGTTGAAGATTAAAATAAAAAACCACAAAATGTTTGCTTTTGAGCAGAACTGCAATACCCTTATCACTTAATGGAAGATATTTATAGGGCTTATGTGTTTCACACAACTATGCTAACTATGCAAATATCAATAAGATGATTTAACATATTTTTGAACAAATGGTTTCAAATTTCGCACTTCTTTTTTTAGCTTAGCTGGCATTTGCAATAAAATACATAAAAATACACATAAAATACAATAAAAATACTCTAATTGGAAAAATTATTTAATTTTAAATCTTTCAAATAGAAACAGAAAACAATGCATTTAGTGCTGCACTACCTATGCATAAAAATAAATAATTTTTTTAAACTTTCTAAAAGTACACCAAATTAGAACTCATTCTCATCCTCTAGAACCCTGGAAAACACCACACTTCTTTCCTCCAAGTTTTTAATTTTTCACAATCTACTATAAATCTATCCTTTAAAGTCATCAGGGAATACTAAATCATCTTCTGTGACCTCCTGTTTATGAAGCTTAAGCCATTGCTTTGGATTCGGCTACACTGTATGTGCTATAGAGACTTTCGTTTAAAGAGAACTGGGTGAAAACTAAACTATGCCGACAGAACTCCTGAATTCAACAAGATCTCCTCAGTGCTAATTCAGGTGCTCAGGTACTTGTTAGTGTTAGATGGTTACATGCACTTAGCCATTTTCAAGCTATTTTAACAAAGGCAGATGGCCTTGTGTGCCACACTCGACATGTTCTCAGCAGTTCTATATACAGCAAAAAATCATCAGCCTGGTCACACTCCTGAACTGCCACTGCACTCAGCATTACTGTTTTGGCTCTGAGACTGTACTTAAGCATTTATAGTGGTCTCCTTCCTTTCCACAGTAAAGACACAATTTGCAGTCTCTCTACTCTCACCCTCTATTTTCCACTATGGGAAAGCCACTTAGTCCTTGAAACTTCTTCATTGAAAATCCTATGTTAAGACCTGCCAGCTGGTTTGTTATTCATTAAAGTCTGGTCTGTTTTGTTATACAGTTCAATTCATGTTTTTATTAATTGGTTTCACATGGAAATAAGTCAAATGTTTTTCAAAGTCTTTTATATTGACACCATCATCTTACCAAACTTGTAATTTTATCAGATATTTAAAAATTAAAATCAAGTTTTTTCAATCATTTGTTTTACAAGCCCTACTTTCCAAAAAACTCTGTTGAGCAGAATCAGTTTTACTCAAGGCCTTTAATTCCCCATCAGCTGAGTCCCCAATCAGCTTTTTCCATATGTTCACTGTGACTTATATCAGGCTATATTTACCCTGCTCAATCTGCTTGTCTATTCTGAATCTGGGCAGAACACCAGATCTCTTCCAGTCTTAAAGAACATATTAAAAATGAAAACCTGTGAACCAGAAATCTCCCCCACTGGCTCCTCTGGAACTCACAGGTAGACCGATCACACCTAGACCTGCTGAATTACATAAAATTATGTATCTTCAACACATATTATTCAGCATCTACTAATGGTTACTATGACTAAAGGAGTTGTCTATCCTAATATAATGCATCATAATTTTTCTTCTAATTCGTCATGCTACTTGAAATAGTATAACAACAGCAAGAGAAGAAAATTATTGTGAAGTACACCAGAAAACAGTGTTGACCCTGTTTCTGTTCCTAAGACTTGGTCCCATAAAAATCCCCAAATATTTGCCTGCTTGTCTCTACCATGGCAATGACCAACACATGTGCCATGGGGACAGAAGCTCTTTCAACACCAGTGTCAGTACTGACTGTACATCTGCGCAGCCCAGCACAATGAGATCCGACCACTTCCAGCATAACTTCAGTATCAACTGCTGAACCAGCAACAGAGACCCGCTTCAGTTATCCACTCGTTTTGCACTGCTGCTGACCCGCACTTGTACCAGCTCATCAGACACCCACACAGCTCAAGCACCCTTGCACAAGGCTGACTCCTCTGGCCCTGCCAGGACTGAGCAGGGTTAGCATTGTTCTTCCCTGAACACTGTAAAATTTCACAGCTGCTAACTGGAGTTCTTTGGTAAATCACTATGAGCACTGCAATACTGCTAAAAAAGCAAGGATAGAGGTCCATAAAAATTCCACTCTTATTTCAACTGTCTGTTCAAGAAGTACAATCTATGAGCACCAAAAAAATGGAGGGAAAAAAACCCCAAACAACTAAGCACAGAGGTCAAATGTCCAATTAAGGGCTGCAGGTAGGCCTGTAAGCTCAGTCATGTGTCACAGACTTGAATCTTGAGAGCAGCCACTTAGAGTTGATTTCTAAAACACTGGAGCAAGGCTAATCTGTCCTTTTACAGTTGTCTTACAAATACCCTGAAGGGCTATATTGGATTTGGCCCTTTTGAGGATTTAAACAGAACAGCACTTACTTTCTAGATCCCGCTCAGCTTAAATTATAAACTGCTTTGGCTGGGGTGAGTATACACATGGCCGAGCAAAGCTGTGGATAGCCCTCAAATAGGGAGGTAAGCCTAGTAAGCCTGGCAAGTTTAGATGCCTCCAGAGTCAAGTCAGCATCTGAGTAGCACTTTCATATTGCAAATTTAAAGAGATGTCTCAGTCTTGGGTCCTTTCTGGTGTCCTAAATTCTTGATTGGATTCAGACTTTTTCACCCTTTTTACTTTCTCACACAAAACAAATGATGGAATGAAGCGTAAAAGTAATAGTTTACTGACACCTATTTCAGTAGTCCTTTGGAGTCATTACAGCCTGAACAAATATGTTTCATATCTTATGCATGTATACATACTTTACTGCCTTTCAAAGACTTGGTTGAGATGCTTGAATTGAGTGTAACTTTTCAAATCTGCTGAAGAGCATGAGTCTACACAAAGGAGGTACTAAAAACATAACTTGCATCGGTTTAGAGAGAGTTAGTTTGGCTTGAAGCAAATCACTAAATATGGGGATCAAGGAGAGGAAAGAATTCTGCTTGATCATTAAATTTCTCAGTAAATTAGAAAGAATTCAGAGTGAGTGAGAGAAAAACTAAGAAAACACATTTTTACAGCATGTGTATGGTAAAAACAGGTACCTAGATGATGGTATCATTGGGAGAGTTATTCACACTTTGACACTTTCAGAAGCATGCAAATGACCTTGTCGCTCATTAAGTACAAATAATTCAGCACAGGCTTCAATAAGACAAACATTTTCAAGTAGCCCATCTCCTTCCCTCTGAAAGGTTTTGCAATAGAACAAAACACTGTTTATGAGAAAAAATATCAATGTATCCTCAGCCTGCTACAACAGCCATACCATCCTGTGCAAAGAGAACCAGAAGGAAAACTGTAGAGTGAGTAGAAGGAAAATGCACCTTTCCCTGAGTGAAGATTCTCAGTTCAGTTCCTTGTAAATAAGCAAAGAGGATGCTCAGGTGAAACACCCCCTGAAATGTTAATTTCTTTACCAGGGAGATATGACTAAATGGATTTTTTTTTCTATTTTCCTATTTTTTTTCTACCCATCAGAATTCAGAGCAGGGCCTTCAGAGAGCTACCTGAGGAGAAGGTAACATATTCTCTATTACACTCGTTAATTACCTTTTTTGCATCCCTACAGCTAACCCTAAAAGCACCGACTGTCCAGAAATACTCCCGCAATCCTGGAGATATTCTTGTGAAAACCATAATGTGTAAAAGAGCAGAATCTGATTCACAGACAGGGCAACACCTCCCTTGGGGAAGTAGAGCAGAAACCACTAATATTAGCATAAAATGCTGGAACAGTTATGCTAAAGAGGAGGTCACAGAATAGGGACAGTGCCAGAAACTGAGGACTAAGGCATTCTGACAGATATAAAACACTAACAAGTACATGAACAAAGGAGGGTAAACAGTGCAGAGGGAACAAACTGTACAAAATCTAGCCAGCTGGCCTGGGTACATTTTTTGGAGATGGGGGCTGGGGACTATGTGCAACACCTATTTAACAGGTAAAAGTTAGCCTGTTTGGTCATTTAATTTTGGGTCATGGTTTAGTGGTGGACTTGACAGTGCTGGGTTAATGGCTGGATGTGATGATCTTTGAGGTCGTTTCCAACCTAAACCATTCTGTGATACTATATTCTGTAAAAGTGAACATTTTCAGTTCAGAGCAAGATAAGTGCCTTGGATCAAAACTTTGGAAGCAGAGATGAGATTCTGGATGAACCAACATTGCACTGGCTATTACTTGCCCGTTGGAGTCTACTGTTATCCAGAACTCCCATTTTATTTCCATTTTTTACTATATTTTTCTTCTCATTTAAAACAAACTATGTGATTTTAGCCAGTTTTACTGACACTGACTATTAAACCACATATATCCAAACAGACAGACCCATGCTGTTAGATTATTTTAGTGGGAAGACTTCCAATAACAGATATAATTTACCAAAATTCATATTTTTAGGATTTATCCTTCATTTTGCTGGTGTTATTCAATCAAATCTGTGACTGGCTTCATCTGGCTTAAACAAATCTTGGTTTGATTAAGATTTGTTCTATACTCTCAACTGCAGCTGATTCCATTAAATCTCTGTTCCCCAGTAATTTTCTTGTATCTGCATTATCAAAGACCAAAAAAAGAGAATTTATTCAAAAATACAAATGAATGTCTATTGTTATGCAGTTCACATTTATGTAAATTGGAAATTTAAATTGTTGTGGAAAATTTCTCTGCTATTATGATGTTAAAGGATTAGTATGGCTTCTTAATTGAATATATTTTTTTAGTTTAATATATCAAAAATAAAACCCTGCAGCTTAATTCTCACAATAAATCTTGCACTCCTAATAGAGTTTTAAAATCTAAGTGGGATGTGCTAACCTACATTTTCATGCTGTTGCTCTTTCATTTGAAATATATTTTATATGTTAAGAATATTTTCAATTTTCCATTTAAAAGAATAAGAGAAGGCACTTAACACCACTAAAATAACATAATTTCAGGTGCAATTTAAGCAAGCAGAATAGGACAAAGCCAATAACTAGAGCCTGAGTATGGCTTTTTAATAAAATCATGAATTCAAACCTTAAGGGTAAAAAAGGCTCATTTATTCATCAAGAAGTTAATCCAGTTAGTTCCCTAACTGGGAAATAGCTTTCCCTGCTTTTTTTTCTTTTTTCCCCTTTTTTTTTTTTTTTGTATGTCTATATTATTCATTAATGAAACAAAAAAAATTTACCCAGGACTTTAGATCTATTACATAAGTAAACATTACACTTTGATGTAAAAATTTACATTGTTCACAGAATCATTTGAATTTCACATTCATATTACCACTGAAGAGATGAAAGAAATTTCTTTCAAAGTGCCATGTTCACTACTGTTTTCTTTGCCTTTTAAAACTAATTTATCCTTTATATCAAATTCTCAAATGCAAACAGCACACATTGCAAAAAGAGTATTTTTTTCTGTTTAAATTAAGCTCATCACAGTTTTGCACAGTCATACCAATGGATGATGAAATTCTTTTTTACATTAAAAGTACTCTCTCTCATTATATGAACAACATTCTAAGCATATATAATATACTCCCACAAAATTAGTACTGAATTAGAGAAAGATTCTTCAAGGTGAAGGAAAAAGAGCATTGCAAGAGGAAAACACAATACGAAATCCCAAAATAACTAAAACAAAAAGTTCCTTAAATTCTGTTGTTAGTACTGCAAAAACACTTCACCACACAACTTGTAAACCAGACTGAAAATTGGTACTAGCAGACTGATAAGCATATTATTTTATCCACACTAGAGAATGACTACATTTAATGATTCAAAAATAAAAATAGCTTATTTACATATATACACAATGAGGCTTCCAAAGTAATATCTGCTTTTTATGGCAATACGTCTAGGCAGATAAACAAGGCAGCACTGAAATTAATAGAATTCTTATTCTCATGAAAAGACACTGTTTAATAACCATGTATTCATTTTCTTTCCAAACAACCATTTTTTCTTAAGCCAGGTTATTTGCTAAATTTCTAGACATACACGAAAAATGAAAACCAAATTTCTCTCCAATAACATAGATACACTAAGAGCAATTACTCACAGCACAATTATTAGAAATTATTTCACTCAATTTTGCCAGTTCTAATTTTTTTGCAGTTGTAACATCTAATGCATCTTTTTCATGCAAATGCAGTATAAAATATGAACATTTCAGAAAGAAAAACTTCAAGGAAGTATAAAAGTGATGGCAAGACATTTAAAAAGTGAAAATAAATCATTCCTCATTAGCTCTGATTACTTCAAACAGTTGGTGAAGCTTTATAGTTTTTATAAATTATCTTACTCTTTGAGGCAATTTTCAGTCAATCCAGTCATAGAATAACAGTGCATCAAGGCAGCTTGTCAGTCAGACCCTTCTCCTTCACACATCTTGAAATATTGTTCCTTCAAAGAAAATATAAAGGACTGTTCACTTGACTCTCAAGCAACACCTGCAGGTGATACAGCCATATTAGCATAACACTGTTTTGGATTTCAGCACATAAAGAATGAAAAATTGTTATAAATCAACATTAAAGACCAGAATTATTTTCTCAGACATGCTAATTTGAATTGAGAGAGATGCTGTTGTCCAAGGATTTTTAATTTTACATTAAATTAGCTCACCGCTTATACACCAGAGAAACTGTAATATAACTAAGACCAGAAAATACTCTTTAATCTTTAATATATAATTAAATTTTGGTGGTTTTTCAATTTATCTAGAGATATAGTGCCACTTAATACTGTACTTTGTTGCATTCATTTTAATCAAATGTTATTTTAATTGGGTCTGTAAGGACATGTAGAAACTACTGCACCACAGGGAAGAAAGTAATTTTTGATCTTCTGTTCTTACATCTCTGAAACCAGCCTGGTTTTCACTCTCACCTTTAACTTCCCTTCAGGCATTATTCCATAGGGTTCCACAGCTTCAATTCCCAATTCAGATTTGCTCAAAAGAATAATGTATCTCAAAGCAGTACTTCTGGAAATCGAGACTTATGGAAATGTGGGTGTCTTACCAAATTTTCCATATCGTCTATGGGAAGAAGTTGAAACCTAAGGTAGGGTTCCTGGGAAATGCTTCACGTGGATGTAGCACAAATAAAAACCTACCATGTAGGTTCATGATGTTTATGAGGGCTGCCACTGTGTGAGTGCACAACAGAACTCCAGGGCCTCCTTCCAGAAAGGAGCAAGAAATCAAAGCAAGACCTTCCTTATGCAAGCAGTTGTGAATGCACTGCGTCTCTCCCTCCCACATCCTGATTTCTACTAAGCATCATTCCTCCTAGAGGACAGAAAGGGGCTGCCTTTCCTTCCTTCCTTCATAAAAGCTGTAAGCTAGCCAGCACCACCAGACTAATAGAAAAACTATTTTCCATACTGGTGAGAGTGTAGCCATCTATGAAGAGAAATGGTGATGGGAAATAAAGCCTATCAAGGGAAAAAAACCCTAATCAGACGTTGAATAAGAACAATCTACGTCATATTGAAGAAGAGGGTTTGACACATGGCTTTTCTTACTGTCAGATCAATAAAATACTAAATCAGTAATACCCTCTCACAGAGGTCAGTTACAATAGCTAAGACTTGCTGGCAAATCCAGGCAGCAAAATTAGGGCAGCCCCTCTCCCAGCCTTCATTCATTCCTTCCTTTCTTCCTTCCTGGTACTTGACTCAAGCTGTTTCACTGCAACGATTTGGTAAGCAGTTCACCAGTTTCTAGCCTAAATGACAGGTTAAATTCATAACTAGATTTTACAATTCAGTTAGGTTCAAATTCTCCAGGCAACACTTAACTTGAAATTAATAGCTTCACTCCCTGTCAAATTCAAAGTAGCAAACAGACTTTCATCTCTAAATGCATGAAAACAATATTTCTCATTCAAGACATATTAGAAGTCCTAAAGATGGGGGCGTGGGGGGTATGTCGAGGTTCTCTACATTTGTGGGTTTGTTTGGGGTTTTCTTTGTTTTGTTTTGTTGGGGTTTTGCACGAGTTTTAGACAGAATTGGATCAAATTTATGAAAGGGGTTATGTCATGTTGGTTGCCTGTGCAGCAATCACCAGACAGCAATAAGCAAAGAAACCCTTGCAATATTGCCCTTCCCAGAAAATGAAGCAGAAAACGGGCATCAACATACTTAGGGCTTTCAGCAGGGCATAGGGATACCTTTCCTATAAACCTGTATAGCAGGAAAGGGAAAGAATCTGTGTCTCCTTTAAGATTCATATCTTAAAGTGTTTTGGTTTTCTCACATTTGAAATGCAAGTGGAACACAAAGGCAACCAACCAGTTTGTACCCCATACCACTCTTTTAAAAATGTAACAGGTTTTCACAGGGCATCACAGGGATCTTTGCATTCACACTCATGTCTCATTTTTAACTTCATAACTCATTCTGTAACAGATGCTGGTTTCTGTGAAAAGGAGTTGCCTGGAATCATCCTCCATGAAATCAGGAAGGTAAAGATGAAATAAGATCTTTTCTCACTCTTCTTTAATCTTGATAGTGAGCTCCCATCATTAGGCTGGATCCAACAAATTAAATGGATTTACACATAAAATGCTTGCTGCTGGGTAGTTGCCAGTTAAGATAATATATTTCTGCTTAATTAAACCACATTCCTTTGTTTCCACAATGGCTGATAATCTTGGCTATATTCAATGTTGCAAGATGTATTCACATCAGTATACGCTGGGAAAAGTATGATATACCTCTCATTTAATGTAAAAAACCAGAATTTCCAGACATAAAGCCAAGAGTTAGCATGACCAAGACTCTCTGAACTTCACACATACTCTTTCTCACATGTTTAAACAGAGAAAGTTTACCTAAGTCATTACACTGGTTTGGCAGAGATGCTGAATGTCATGGGGAAAACAGAAAGTGGAAGCAAAGACTCACAGACTTAAAATGGACAGAAATGTAGTTAAACTACTGTTTTAACAAAATGAACTTCTTCAATGTATTTGAGTCAAGACACCTGCCCCAAAAAAAGCCCCCAACAAAATCCGAGTTGAGAAAACAAATACAATTAAACCTGAACTAACCTGACTGCTGGGTAGAAATGAACTTAGCTATACAATTGGTTTTGCTACTACAAAAGCATTAAGGGCCAGGTTAGGAAAGGAATTTACCCTTTACTTGCCAGCAATCCCTGTCTCTTGATCATTGAAGTACTTTATTAGAATGTACTTTTCAGTACTTAAATCTTCCTACACCCTAAATAACTGCAGGTATGAAAAAGGGGAGGCTCACAGAGACTAGAACAATGACTTTTCTTCTTTGGCTTGCTGGGCAGAGTCACAGAATTATGTAGTGAAATTATTTCAACAAAATAAAATAGAACCTGTGTGCATGTGTGTGCATGTGAATGCAAGAGCTTAGAGCTATCCATTCCCTGCCTACACTCCCTTTTTTTTTTTTTGCAAGAGCATTGCAAAAGCATTCTCTTCAGCATTCCCTTTTACTTAAATGAAAAAGCTGGGATTTTATTTAAGTGGGTTTTCCCACTAGACTTGCTCCAAACTAAAGAGAACTAGCTGTCAAGAAGATATGGAGAGGTCCTGAGCTCTTCTGTTCCTCACTGTAAGTTCCTGCCCTCTACTCTCACATTTAAGGACTGTAGCATCCCCAGTGAGCTACATCAGTTCATTGATCCAAGTCAAAACAAACCCCTGCAAGAAAAGATTAGGCTCTGACAAGACAGAGATTTCCTCAAAGGAATGACTTCTTTTGGACGACAGCCTGAAATTAAACAAGGCAAAACATCATGTGAAACTGTACCCCCAGCCTTAGTCTCCATGGGTCTGAGTGAAGTGAATATAACACTGAAGTATTCCCATCACTCTATGTTGACTCTGCTCCTCTGTACTGAAGCATTAGTCAGGTATACTCTGCAAAGCTGAGGACAATTACTTCTGCAGTAGAGTCAAACACCTGAAAATGGGTATGTAATATTAAATAAAATAATCAAATAAAGATGTTAGTATTTCCGACTTAATTCATTTGACTCAATGAACAGCGAGTCCGCAACATCCATTGATTTTTCAAATCACTACCAAGTACATAAAAGTTAAAATATGTTCCTCAAAGACAGTCTCCCAAACAGGCTTTTTTTTCAACTACTTTGCTATGGAAATAACTTCTCAGAATTGCAGACTTACTGCTTTTCCCAAGGAATTCTGTCACAGTCTTCAAATTTTGTTTATGCTGGACTTTTTCATTCAGACTAATCAGCCGTCCAGTATTTTGAACAGCTGATTATTCTGAATGACTTTCATTCAGACATTCTTTTCCATGACCTTCAGCAAGGACACAGTTTCTCCATGTGTCTGTGATTCACAGCCACATTTTCTTTTTAAACTGCTTTTCACTATGGCATCCCATTTCCTTCCAGACTGTAAAACTTTCATGTTCAAATACATTCAATGCTGGATGCCATAAACAAACAATACTATAGTACTCCTAACATTAAAAATCCTGCACTAAAATTTCTACCTTAGAGAAAATTGACTCCAGATGTAACAATCTGACTAACAAGAACACTAACTTGGACTGAGTTCCACTTTATTTATAGTTCTTGATAAGCACAGAATTGTACTATCCTCAGCAGAATTTCTTCTAACATACACAGGGAAGAAGAGAACAGAATTGGATCTCCTGCCCTCATATACTTCCTGTGACAAGTCTGTATCACAAGAGCACAGCAGCCTGTAAAGTCCATAATGACTTTTCTCTCACCATGTCTCAGACACGTTTCATAAGATGACAGATGCATTCATAAATTTCACTGTACATTTTTATTAAAAAACCTGTCATTGACATTTTATTTTTCCCATCTTTATGATTCAAAGCATGTCCTTGTACTTTGTTTTAATGAGTTGCAGCATTGCTCCTAGCGTACGCTGTTAGATATGTGAAGTTTTAATTCTGAAGAGCATAATTCTGAAGAGAAACTCCATAAGTTATGCAAAAAGGAATGTCAAACCTTTATTGGATTTCCCTGACTTTTATATCCACCAAGCTTTAAAATTTTACTTGAATAAATTAGTGTATTTGGTTTATTGGGAATAAAATAATTCAGAAAAGTGTAGGCAACTACCATACACCAATATATGCAGTTCCCTGCGAAATAGTTCTAACATAGTACCATCCTTCACATCTATTTAACAGGCTGTATTTTAAAAATAGCATAAATTTTGTATTTGAAAGCTTTTACTTCTAAAGACAGGAAAATTATTACTAAGACACTATCGATCATATATGAGAAGCTGTGGCAGTCCAGTTAAGTTCCCTCTGACTGGAATGGGGGAAAGATAACCCCCATTTTTACAAAAGGAAACAAAGAAAAACACAAGGAACAACAAGCTGGTCAGTCTCAGCTCAGTGCTTGGCAAGATCATGGAGAGCAGAATCTCGTGGAAACAATACTAAGACACATGGAGGGTAAGGAGATGATTCGTGACAGTCAACATGGTTTCACTAAGAGCAAACTGTGCCTGACAAACAACAGGATGACAGCATTGATGGATAAAGGAAGAGCTCCCTGGATTTGTGTGAAGCATTCTACACTGTCCCCACATGGCATCCTTGTCCATAAACTGGAGATAAATGGATTTGATGGATGGATCACTCAGTGGATAAAGAACTGGCTGGATAGTCTGGATAGTCACATTCGGAGAGTTGTGGTCAGCAACTCGCTATCCAAGTGGAGACCAGAGACAACTGGGGCTCCTCAGGGGCCAGTGCTGGGACCAGGGCTCTGTCACATCTTTGGGGGCAACACAGACACCGGGATTGAGTGCACCTCAGCAGTCTGCAGATGACACCGAGCTGCGCGGTGTGGTCAGCATGCTGGAGGGGAAAGCATGACACCCTGAGGCACCTGCACGGGATTGAGCGGTGGGCCCAGGTGAACTTAATGCAGTTCAACAAGGCCAAGTGCAAGGTCCTTCACCTGGGTCAGGGCAGGCCGGGCAGAGAATGGATTGAGAGCAGGCCTGAGGAGCACAGTTTTAGTGATGAGAAGCTCAACATGACCTGGCAATGAGCACTCTAGCCCAGAAGGCCAAATGTGTCCTGGGCTGCATGAAAGCATCATGGCCAGCAGGGCCAGGGAGGGAATTCTCCCCCATTACTTTGCCCTCTTGAGACCCCACCTGGAGTGCTGCATCCAGCTCTGGGGTCCCCAACACAACAAAGATATGTACCTGTTGGAGCAAGTCAAGAGGAAGGCCAGGAAGATGATGAGAGGACAGGAGCACCTCTTCTAGGAAGACAGGCTGAGAGCTGGGGTTGCTCAACCTGAAGAGGAGGAGGCTCCAGGGAGACCTACAAGTGCCCCTAAAAAGGGGGTCTGCAAGAAAGCTGGAGAGGGACTCTTTACAAGGGCAAGTAGTGACAGGACAGGGGGGAGTGGCTTTAAACTGAAAGAGGGTAGGTAGGTTTAGTTTGGATATTAAGAAGCAATTATTTTCTGTGAAGATGGCAAGGCACTGGAAGAGGTTGCCCAGAGAAGGTGTGGATGTCCCAACCCTTTAAGTGTTCAAGGAGAGGCTGAATGGGGCCTTGAACAACCTGGTCTAGTGTAAAGCGTCCCTTCCAACCCAAAACATTCTATTATTCTATAAAAATTAGTGTTTACGTAAATGATAAAGTTACTAACATTATATACTTACAGAATTAATAATACATATGTGTGTGTATATATATACATACATACACATATGAAACTAGTATTTAGTCTGCCCTGTAACAAATCAGAGCTGTATTTCTCAACATAATGAGAGTTTGTTGCTCTGATGAGTACACTCCTTTAAAAAACCACCCTGACTGCAATTCCTGTGCTCAATACATCTGGCACAACAGAGCTTTTCCATTTGCACACCAGTTCACAAATTGTATCATTAAGTTACCCAATAGTCAAATCTGCTATTAAAAAGGACTATAAAAAAATTATATTTAAGGTATTTATGGAAAAGGGGTGCAAACAAAGACAGATCATGGACAGAAAATTTGTTAGGTTAATATAATACTCTGGAATGTGACAAAAAGGGAGAATTACCCAACATTCTCCATTAGAACTTACCGAGATAATACCAGAATTTTAAATCTATTTTTGCTAAATAATCAGTTAAACTGTGTGCCATGTTAAACAAAATCTCATAAGAGAATAAAGATTTGCGAAAGGTTCTGCCTACTGACTTCCTTCCAACTCTTGGTGTCTTTTCAGGGAGAAAAAAAAGAAAAAAGAAACTCTTAAAGCACTGTCAATACAGTGAAAGAAGATAAACACTACTTTTGGCATGAATGCTGGCCAAGAGACATCCCACTGTGTAGGTTATTCCAAGAAGGAGATTTTAAAAATGCATTTAATTAATCTATAAGGGTCCAATGTGACATCCTTTCAAAAATTAATCCAGTGCTATTTTTGTGCTCAAAGCAGCGCCCCAGCGGAGCAGCTCACTGCATCCACTTTGCCCAGGCCACTGACACTTTTTAGGCTCTGTTTAAGCTTCTCCCTCTCTTTCAATGTTGTCAGTGAGAACACACATGCCAGCTATCATCTTTTCAAATCTGTAGGAATCCTTTATTTGTTTGGAGGTTTCTCTGTGGAGAAATGTTTCTCAGTGGAAAAGCATTTAGCTCCGTTTAGCTTTGTCCAGACAAACTGCAGTAGCTAAGTAAGTCTATCAGCATCAGGAAGCTTTATCTGATAACAATAAATAACCATTTATTTTGTTCTCTAAAGGGAGACAGGTACTTTAAACATGAAAGAAGTACCAAATGCATTATGAACAATAACAGAAGGATGTCACTGGGCACAAGACCTTCCACAGGAAGTTTTCTACTAAGCAAGTTGTAGGTTTAAAGGTACTGTACTCAGAAATTAAAAATTAATTTATACACCATCTAATTGACTACAGAATACAATGAAAAGCACATTAACCTTTCCTGATGAAAGAAGGTACACTTTTTGTACAGAGGTGAATGCAATCCTCTGGCACTGACAGTAGGCAAAGCCTTTCCTTTTCCCATCCGACTGAGAGAGTGCTGCAGTAGTTAGACACAAAAGAGACTTGCTACTGTTCCCAGAGAGTCTGCCCATCCTTTTTTCTACACTATCATGATTTGCTTTAAAGGAGTTACAAAACAAAAGTATTTTGTGAATAATCCACAGAGTCAATTTTTTTTTGTACTTTGCCTGGCAGAATATTCAGTTTCTTCTGTCGTCTTTCCACTAGATTAGGTCAGTAATTTCCTTACAAGACTCTAA
Source organism: Origma solitaria (assembly GCA_013397895.1). Lineage (NCBI taxonomy): Eukaryota > Metazoa > Chordata > Aves > Passeriformes > Acanthizidae > Origma > Origma solitaria. The sequence continues at coordinate 612,426 of VZRL01002171.1, forward strand.
TATAAATTTTAACATGAGAAGGACATATCCTCTTTCAAAACAATTTTTTCCTTTTTAATTCATGCCTGCTTTGGTGGCATTTCAAAAACTAATAAATATATGGACCGATGACTAGATGACAGGTTTCAAAGAACTGTTTTTGCTTTCTGTGGCTAAACATTTGACAGTTTTCTTGCAGAAATGTGTTTTCTGAATAACACTTCACAGAAATTCAACAAAAAGAATTTTTACTCCAAAGCTGTAAAAGCCAAAACCCACGAACTGTAATTATTTTAGAAACTAAGTGGCCATCGACTTTTGTATATCCTAGTCTTCATTGTTTTGTTCTAGTACTGTACACTGTCATTATCTATTCTTTCAGCAGTATTAAAAGGCTTTACAAACTGCTGATACTCAGTCATTTACTCTCTGGTGAAGCCAGAGAGCTTTATAACATTATCGGACTGCATCACATATCAAAAGACAGCTTCTGCAAAAGAGGGCTCCTGATGCCAGACAGATTACATTATTGAGCTATTACAGTACTCACATCTGCTAATTTTTAGAAGGCCCATGAGAGTTCCTGAATCCCAAAACAAAACCAAAAGCCTCAGTGGAATAAACATGAGATTATGTTTTCCTCAGCATGCATTATTTAACAATGTTTCTGCTTTGGATTCCACAAATCCCATATAGATCAACCATTTAATAAAAGCCTAAAAATGTAGATGCTCCACAGATGCTTTTGCAATGTAATAGTTTTTCTATTTCACAAAAGACTTACAAGGGTTGCAGAAAAAGGCATAACTGGAGAACTTTCATATAATAAATATTAGATTTCACCTTTTGCAACAGAGGGAATGCAATCCCTGGTGTTTAATTAGAAGTCTGAAATCACCTACTACATTATACTATTCTAATACTCATCCCAAGTGATACTGTAAGCACTTTTCCCCTCTGATCACAGTGCTCACACAGCTACATTTAGTAATTTATTATTATTTTTAATTATAGAGTCAGTGAGATTTTACCTCCATTCTGTTGAACACTGAGGCCCTTCTTCCTGCCTCTGCCTAAAAACTTTAGGGCCAGAACTTTTAGTTTTCTATCCTTAGATGAACATATGATAAGACTAGGTTCCACAAATCCACTTGGCAAAACCATCCCATCTTCATCAAGTTATACTGGCTTCTGGTTCACCACTACAAATCTGCACCCATTTTAATTGCATCACTACCATACTACGGGTTCTCTAATGTTACGAACAAATGTTATCTTCCAGCTGGCTCAATTAACAAAGGAATTTACAAGACTTAAACAAGTACAGTATCAAATGAGTGATTTAGCTGGCTGTCATGGGAAGGCAATACCCACCGCCAGGGAGAAAGTCAGGCAGGCTGATAGGCTTTAAGATATTTTGCTGGTTCAGCTGTTTGAAGAACACCTGGCTGGCTATACCTAATTTGAGAAGTCCCATGTTAGAAAACTAATTATATCAACACAGGATGGATGTTGTGCTCCTTCAGCCATTTCCTATTGTGAATGAATAGTGAAGAATTATGGTATCACAGAAAACAATGGCTTCATAACAGCTGTCCAGTGAAAATGCCCAACTAAGCGCCAAGTGTGTTTGCTGTATAAAATGTCCCTGTGTCGTGATTTAATCCAAGACAGCAGCCAAGCCCCACACAGCCACTCCTCACTCCCTCACCTGTAGGATCAGGGAAAGGTTTGAAAGGGCAAAAGGAAACTCAAGGGTAGAGATAAAGACAGTTTAATAGGAAAAGCAAAAGCCACATAAGGCAAAACAAGGAATTAATTCTGCTTTGCTCTGCAGATGGCAGGCAGGTCTTCAGCCACCCCCGGGAGAGCAGGGCCCCACCACGCGCTGTGGTCACTGGGAAAATAAAACTCCATCACTCCAAACATCACCCCCTTCATCCTTCTCTGCCCCATGGCACATACTGTGCATGATGCCATATGGAATCCCCCTTTCATCAGTGGGGTCACCTGTCCCAGCTGCATCTCCTCCCAGCCTCCCATGCAGTTACAACTTCCTGGCAAGCAGGAGAAGCAGAAAGGGCCTGGGCTCTGCATAAGCCCTGTTCGGCAGTAACAAAAATGTCTCTATATTATCAACCCTGTGTTCGGCACAAATCCAAAGCACAGTGCCATAGCAGACCCTGTGAAGAAAATTAATGCTACCCAAGCCAAAATCAGAACACACTGTGTCACAGAAAGCTTTCCATATCCTGTCATGACCACTCTTCTTTCAAGATAATTACACTGAGAAAAGCACAGTCATCATTGTATGGATCTTCCTACTTGTGTAGTCTAGTACAGATTAAAAGAGCTTCATGAAATCAACTACAGAAGTAAATTAAATATTCTGGACCTAATACCATCAGTTTTCATATACCAGTATGAATGCAATCTCACCACAGATACCCAAAGGTAATTAATTATATCCTAACTTAGTAATGTCAATAGGAGTTCTGCTGCTAAGTTCAATTAGACGTGAATGCATACAAAACAAATAAGGTTATCACTTGGATGAGTACAAGTAACAAAAGAGCTACACACCCTGGTACAAAATGGAACCAAAATGGAAATTGTCCTGAACTAATGTGACTTAAATTCAGGAGAGGAGTACAGGTCAAGTAATCAGCTTTCCTGAGGTCAGTGAGAAGAAAGCAGGGTGCAAAGGAGTACCTGAGAGCAAAGGTGCTGTGCCAACCATATCTCACAGGCTCCACAGAGAAGTCACTGTCAGACACAACATGTCACAGGCAGTCATTGTACTAAACAGACAAGGATGGTAACTGCATGTGTAACAGAGATAAGGGCTGACACCTGTCAAGGTACAATGCACACACCACATATTGCCCTACAGTCTGTTTGGGTCCTAAGCCTGTGTTCTTGGTAACCTTTCTCTCATAGGCTCACTTCTTGTGCAGTATCTCTTCTTGACGCTCTCCTGAAGGCAAGACCTACAGCAGAGCCCTCCACTGAACAACAGGTGTAGAACAAGACATGAACCTTTACAAGAGAAGATGTGCTGCAGCTGCAAGAACAATCATGGGTGCAGGAACATTTGCTGCTGCAACCTGCAACTCAGTCTGTGTATATTTGTTTATTTGTACTTTTCCAGGGAAGAAAACCTTGGTTTTGATTGGTTAGTTCATTCAATGCTGGACCCTATGCAACTCAGGGATAGGTAATAACTCAACAGTGAACAAGCTGAGAAGATGAAATACTGCATGCTCAAGCCACAAGATCCTACCTGAACACCTTGGACCAAACTCAGAAAGAACAGACACAGGCTTCCCAGCACTGGACACCATAAGAAGAGTAATCCATGTTGTCGGTTTGGGCATCTATGTGCCCTATCATATTGAACACAAAAGAGGTATTTTTGCACAGTATTCACAACAGCTAGAAATCCCTGTGAGGAAATATCTATCATAGTCAACAGAAACTACTGAAAGTTTTTAAATTCTTTCTCCTGAGAGTTCAAAGTACTGTTATATCAGCATGGAACCAGAAAAGAGAGCTGCAAACCTTTTGTGAGATGATGAGAATATACCATGACTCTGAGTATGGACAAAAGATGCAGCAACACTTCAAATATTAGTGTGGTAGAATCACGGAATAATAGAATATGCCGAGTTGGAAGGGACCATTAGGATCATCAAGTCCAGCTCCTGGCCTTGCATAGGACAGTCCCAAGAATCCCACCATGTACCTGAAAGTGTTGTTCAAATGCTTCTTGAACTCTGACAGGCTGGTGCTGTGAGCACTTCCCTGGGGGGCCAGTTCCAGTGCTCATACAGCTACAGAGTAGGAGGAAACTTGTATAGTAGGTCTTCAGCATTTCAAGTTTAAGCTAGCAAAAGGTCCTAATCATGAGACTCTTGGGAGTTTCTATTACTCCACAAGCTGGGCCATTGTGTACTCAAGAAAACTTAACTGCTGGTATGAAGTATATATAGCAAAGAAGTATTAGTAATAAGGAGTACACTGTGTGTCAAACTCTAGATTTCTTCTTGTGTAGGGATGCCCTCTAATAGGAACCCCTATGCTCTCATACATTAGTTGCTGCTTTGTGGAAGCTGTTTGTGGTCCGTATGAGTACTCTGTCCCACTTACTAAAGAGCAGATCTTGTTACAAGTTGCTTGTGATAAGAATAAAACAAAGCATTCTCCTCAGACCTTTAAGAGAAACAGTTACATCAATAAAAATACCTTGCATCAATGAAAAATCCTCCTGCTACTTCATACAGTTTACCTGCATAATTTTTGAAACAGCAATATGAAGAATCAAGTTCTCAATATCCTTTTCAAAACTTGCTTCTTTGATACCAGGAAACAAGCATCAAATACCTTGGAAGGACTACTTTGGTTTAAAAAGAACAGGTGTGGATTCAGTTTCCTTATAGTTTAGGCATAAGCTATTCATCACTTTTCTGCATCACTGCCAAAAAAGGAGTCAAAATAATGCCCCATCAGCTTTTCCTGACTTGTGTTAATTTTCAACTGACTAAACAAAGGATACTTCTGTAGTGAGCAAACAGGTTTTACAAAACCTTCAGATTAAAAGCTTACTTATAAACTAAGTTAAAAATTGATAGCATTCATGAGAAAATGTTGAGAATCACAGTTATATTTTACACCAGGTACTGTTTTGGTGGAACTGCATAAGGAAAGAATCAAGATTAAAGTGTTAACAATGAAAAACAACTCTTTCATAGTTTCCATTAAATCCCAGAACCACTTTTAATATCTGCAGGCTGCATGAATATTTTGTGTCTTTCTAGCATTTTATATCAACTAATGGAATTCATGAACATGTCACTTTTCCACATTCCTGAACCACCTCATTGTTCTGGAAAAGAGCCCAAAGGCCCCAAACCCACAAACTACTGTCTTTACTCTTTCAACAGCAAACACTATGCTAGCTGAATCAATAAGACATGGAGAAGTACAGTGGAAAAAATGCTAAAATACATGCTAAGAAACTTAATCCATTTAATTTGCATAAACTGAAGTTGTCAGATTCTTCAGAGCTCTGCAAGCAGTCCCAGACATCTAATACCATCTTGGATGAAAGGCTGCTTTATGCTATTTCATGCTATCATTCAATATATGGCTCTAGTTCATAAACTTTACAACTACTTGAAAGACATTAATGGGTGGAAGCATATCATCCTTCTGCAGTCTGCTGCTCTAGATGTGAAGGATTCAACACCTTCCAAACCTGTGTGGCCATTTCACATGGTGGACTGGAGAAACCTGTCTGAACACACTTCAACCAGTAGAAAGACCTGACAGTTGGTGCTAGGTTACTTAATATATACCTACAGGGTTTAAATCTTCCTTGCAACATTTTTTTTCTTTTCTCTGGCTGGAAAACATCCATTCCTGCCAGCCAAACATCCATTTTCCTTTGAAGTACTTCCTGAGAATTTAATTGCCCAGTAAATTGCCAAAAAAAACTTCCAAGGCGTAGATCAGCCCTGAGAGACTCCAGGGGAAACAGCCTGTAATTCATCTTTCCACAGTCAGTGAGGAGGACAGAGCTGCCCTTCAGTCATAAAAATCAATTTTTGACTGGATGAAATTCATTGGGCTAAATACAGTCATATACAAGAAGTAGAAACTCACCATTCTCGGTGGAATTTGACATTCCACTGGAGCAGTATTTTTGAGAACTGTGATATCCAGACAATTAGTAACTACACAGGCACTACAACTAAATTGTTTCCTATTTGAAAATGTGTCTTCTTAGACAATTTAAACTTCTACAGCTATTCAGCACTCTTATACAGTCCAAATTGGCAGGTCTTCCAAATTGACTATGTATCATACATTTCAGGTCAGCAAGCTTCAAATAATGACACAACATGAGATATATAGTGGAGAAGAATATGAAGTTAGTAACTTTTTTTTTTTAGTAATTGAAACAATTTTAGAGTCTCAGTTTCAAACTTCCTCAAAATAAATAATTGTCAATAATGAAACAAAAAGACTCAAAAGTCTTGCAGGACAGAAAATATGGAGGTTAAAACAGAATCATTCATTTTTAAAGAAAATGCCAAATAACTTTAGCAAAAATCCTAAAAGCGCTGACTTCATTTCACAATACTGTAAAGTATATACCTCATGCAGTTCTGGAAACTGTTATCTGTCAGGAAAATGTGAATTGAGGTAACTCTGAGATGCAATAATGCCTAGCATAGTATGAATAATCCATTTGGGGTTTGTTTGGAAACAAGCCTTCTACCAAAAAAAAAAAAAGTTTATGAGAGACTGCAGGCTGTTAATCACTCATGACACATTTTATTATTTATATTTTAGTGAATATTCTTTAAATTGTCAATTCAGAAAAATCAAGACTTGTACACATTAGATACTCAGGCCTGCTAATGGTGTTGGAATACATTATCATGAAGGGTTAGCTTTAATGGCATTATTTAATTTTTAATTTAAAAAGAGCTCTAAGAATTGTAGTGAAGCTGAATTGATATGTTAAAGCTTGGTCTGACCTGCATGCAGAAGCACATCTGATACATACTTGGGGTGCACCAATAGTGGTCCCTCTGTTCCTGAAAAGAAGCCAGAGATACTGGAGGTGCTTCTCCTCTGTTCCTGCTGAGCCTCTGAATTGCAAATAGGCCAAATTCCTCTACTGAGGAAGAAAAGAGCCACATGGACAACTGTCCTGAGATCAGGCACAGCCTCATCCTCCTCTGAAGACAATAGGGGTCAGTGAGGAATTAATTCTGGGTGACATACACATAGCAGCATGTTGGGATCAGTGTAGGGATGAAGAATAAATCCAGCTTCCACCTTGTTACTCTTAACAATTCTGTAAGTGTCAGAAGCTTAAGTTTCAGTTTATTCAGAGGCATCTGAGGCTCTGAAATCATAAGTAATTCAGACCCCAGTGAAGGGACTGGTATTTTTTCCCAGAGACAGATCAACAAAATAAAGTTCAGGATTTGAAGACTGCAGCAAAATCATGATTAAAGTCCGTTCAGTGGAGCAATTACTATTATTTTCAGCAGTAAATTACTTTCTATCCATTCTATGCCTTCCCCTGGTGTTACTATATGCTTCTGATATGGCAGAACTAACTGACTGAGATATTTCTTAGGAAATAAAGAGAAGGGAGAAGTTAGCCATAATATACTATTTGCCTTATCATTCTATCTAAAGCACAGATCTAGACTTGCTAGCATATTACAGTTTTATAATTAAATCCACACATTCCATATACATCTCCATGTACTACCAATGTGTAACACTGGTAACATGAACATCTTGTTGCAGAGATGAACATGCAGCGAAATTAATAATGCACAAATGAATCTGCTGTCTTAATGCTTTTAGAATATGATTTCATTGACAGAAACAATACAAAATTAAAATTAAAAGCTACATTGTATCAGCCACTTAAATATTCACATACATTTAGACATAATAATGTCCTATTACAAAACACTAGAGAAATTTTCAGATAATTAAAGGGTCATTTAGACTCCTCTGCAAAACAACATCAGCCTTCAACAAAGGCTGAAGCCCTCCAGATATTAAAATGTATGACATTTGCTGCCTTCATTACATCCATTACATTTTTATGATGCATAAATCTATCCAGATTATCCCATAATATTATATATAGTCATTATATTTACTAACTCCTCTATAAATTTAAACCAAGAAACTGTGTCTTTTTTTTCCTTTATTGTAGACAGTAATAAAAAATAGTGATTTAAAAACCACCAGTGATTTAAAAAACAATTTATCCCTCTCTATGTTGAACTGCTACCCTTTGTCCTTTACATTTTGCTGTAATCTGTTCCAGTCGTCTTTTCCTAAATGATTCCATAAGCTTATCCTTTGTGTCATACGGTATCACAAGTTTTTCTGAAAACTCAATTGTGTCCTTTGTTTCAGCTTCTTTATTTACTAAACACTACTGAAATTTTGAACATGAGCTTACATGTTGGCAAAGATTTCTATAAAAAACTCAGCATTTCCAAGCTTTCCACAACAGACCCAGGGAAAAGTGATGTATTCTGGGATTTCAATATCTTATGTCTTGGCACCATGCAGTAGTCTTTTTCAGGACTGTGTTTCATTGCCCATTTCTCATGTTAGCATACTCCATAAAATATTTAGTCAACTTAGACTTAAGGCAAGTAAGTAAAATGCTTCCCAACAGTACCTTAGTATTTTAAAAAGAATTGAGTCACGGTGTTGCTCAGGTTTTGTATATTCCCAATACCAACCGCTAAAGACACAGAGGAAGGGGGATGGTACAAAATACACAGCTAGACTTCAAGGTGTACCACAAAAAGCTAAGATGCAGTAGTCAGAAGTTACAGCAAAGAAAAATTTAGTCAGACTTAAATTAGAAATTTCCCAGGCAGAGCTGTTAAGGACATACTGTGCTGCCCAAGGAGACTGTAGAACCTCCACCCTTGGAGATTTTTGAAACTGAATGGGAGAAAGCCCTGAAAAATCTCCCCTGACTCTATCATTTCCTTTGCTTGGAACAGGAGGCTGTACTGGATGACTAAACTGTTGTATTTTTCTACTAATTACATAGCCTGAAGAGTCTTTAAAGATCAAGTTATATATTTTATATATTTGCCTTACAGAGTAGCTGCAATAAGTCATGTGTGTAAGCTTTACCTAAGTTTTCACTGAAGCATTATTAATTTAAGCTTATTACAAAACTATATAAACCTCACTGTCTTCCAAACATCAGGAAGACCTAAGTCACAAGTGAAATTTATATGCACTCACATAAAAATAAATTCTGAAATTGAAGCTTAAAAATAGTGTCAGATTTATAAACTTTACTGTTTCACTACCTCTCCTCTATTTTCCCTCCATGCTTCTTTATCAAACAAAGACAAGCCGAAGCTATTGAAGTATTAACTAAGAGAAAACTAGATGCAATCTAGTAGTTTTTCTGTAATTATAGTATAATCATCTACAAGAGAGTACTGTCAGCTTAGGAAACTTGCAACTTGCTTTTGGCTCTCTTTGGAGATAGTCCTGGGGAACCAGCCCTGTGTGGCCAGGGACTGGACCAGATGATCTCTAGAGGTCCCTTCCAACCTCAGCCATTCTCTGATCTGGTAGCCATGCATTTTGTTGCAAGAGTCAAAACCTTTGGAAACAAATACCACTAACTGGAAAACCATTTTAATGGTGCATATAAATACTTAATTCTGATAAAAGAAACCTATATGGTAACAGCAAGGTATGTTCATTTGATTGTTGAAGATCATTACTGAATTTTACCTTTTTTCAAAAGTTTCAATATCAAGAAGCAACACTAACAAAATGTTTCTCCTAAAGCTGCCCACTGATCCTAGCAATAGTGTATTTTGAAATGGACAAAATCAGTGAGAATGGGTGCAACAACATTTTCAGAGGAAGAATAATTCCAACTTGATTAAGATAAATAGAAAAAGAACAACTGAAAGAAGCAGTGAAATTCATAGGTTGAAGTTCCACAAAGGTTTCTACAGCAGCTCACTGACTTCCTTTTGCCCCTCCCTTCTACTTGCTGTCACCTTCCCTGGTCCTTGTTAGCACTTATGCACCAACTATTTTTTGGGCTTACATATATTTGAGTAGGCATATAAGTAGGCAGATGAGTTAAATAAAAAAAGAATTAAAGGTGCCTATCAAAAATCAATTTTCTCTTTAATCAGATTGATTTCCATTGATTAAGCAACTATGCTGTTAATTTCACTGAGGTACCCAAGCACCTGAAATGAGGTGGAATAATACCATGTCTTAAATATTTGTGTTTGCTGCCTTTTATGTTTCACAGTCATTCAGTATTTTAGTGAAGTCATAAGCAGCAAGGAACAAAAATATGGCACTCAAATATATTCCCAAGACCTTTTACCATTGCTTCTCATACAGGAAGTTGAAAGCCCAGAAGGTTTCCAAAGACACAGAGGAAAATTGAACAAAACTGTTTAATGTTTCTTTTCTTTACCATTTCTCCCCTTTTAACATTATGTTAAGAAAGAAAAGTTATAAAATGCTTATTTATGGCATCTCTGTTTGCACGCACAGTTACCACAGGAACAGATTCAAATCTGCAATAATGTAGGAGTATCACTTTTATCCTGCATAAGTCATCACCCAAAGTGCTTGCAAAATGAGTATGCATCAGTAGCTGGGCAACTCAGGATTATGTATTTTTCTTACATGCTATCCTTTTTTAACATACTGGAAAAACACATAGCAAGACATCTAAAAAAGGAATGAGCAATTAAAGAAGTCTTTTTAATTTAATATACATATGAGGAAACCAGAGATCATGAAGTGAGGAAAAAAGCTGGGCAAAACCTGATGTTTAATATGAACACCAAAATTATCCTAGACACCATACATTTACTGCATTTGGGCAGGCTTCAACAGAATTAGAATGGCTGCGATCCTTAAATGAGTTAGTTAGTTCTGTTTAAACTCCTTTTAGCTGTAAACAGAGTTATGAAACACGTCCATTTATTATCAATAAAGGAAAGCTTTGTGAAGTATTTTTGATATAAATAAACACATGTCTTCCCACAAATGAAAATAGAAGAATTCTCTTTCTACAGCCTTCCATTTTCCAATCTGTTAAAAATGTCTCTGATTTCTAGAGGTAATTTCTATCACATAAAATGCTTACATTTTGATTCTTTAATAAGAAAATGTCTTCATCCTTTCTTTGCTGTATTAGGAAACTAGAGATTATTGAAACACAATTCTCTTTTCCAGACAATTTCTCCTATCAAGTTTCCTAAATTTAACTAGATGATATGCCAGCCTTGTTAGAATGAGGGCAATTTTCACAATAAAATTTTAAAAGGAATAATGTAAACTTGAAAAATTGTACTTCTGTTACTATAATCAATTCCTCTGACTCCTACCAATTAAAAGTTCCCTCTCTTCAGTCTGTATGTCTTAGAGCAAAGAGCTGTAAAGACACCATGTCAAGCCTTTTTTTCCTCTTTATTTTCCACTTCTCTGAGCAGGTCTTTTTATTAGTAAGGACAGTAAGCAACATAAACAGTTGCTATATAAACAATGTTGACAGTAGCTACCTAGCTGACTTCACACCATTTAGAATATTTTCAAACTTGACTATGTTTAAATAACTCTCTTCACACTTTTAAATATACACCAATGAAAAAGCATTATTTTAGAACCACACATTGAAGTCAGCCAAAGCAAAAGTGACAACATTGTTTTAAAAAAACCTTGAACTGGGGAGACACTGATTTCCCAGAGCCACCCTGCCAGCAGCACCTGCTGGGACTAAGGCACTCTGGGCAGAACAGACCAGCTAAAGGCTGGCTCAGTGGGTGACAGGAGAGCAGCAGATGTTGTTTATATTGACTTTTGCAAGGCTTTTGACATTGTCTCCCATAAACTCCCCATAGACAACCTGATGAAGTACAGGCCACAGAAAGGGACGGTGAGATGGACTGAAATCTGGCTGAACTGCTGGGCTCAAAGGGTTGTGATCAGTATGAAGTCTAGCTAGAGAAAAGTCTGCTGTCTGAGGACCAGTATTAGAGCCAGTTGCATTTAACTACTTCATTAATGACCTGAATGATGGGATACAGCACACCCTCAGCAAGTTTCCTGGTGACACCAGCTGGGACGAGTGGCTCAAAGACCAGCTGGTTGCACTGGCATTCAGAGGGATCTTAAATAGCTCGGCCACAAATCAGCAGGAATTTTATGAAGTTCAAAAAAGGGAAATACAAAATCCTGCACCCAGGAAGGAATAACCCCAAGCACCAGAACAGGATGAGGGATGATCAGCTGGAAAGAGGCTTTGCAGAAAAACACCTGGGGGTCCTAGCGGACTCCAAGTAAGCCATGAGCCATAAACAGTGTACCCTTGCAGCAGGGAAGGCCAAAAGTATCTTGTGCTGCATTAGGAAAAAATGTTGCCAGCAGGTCAAGATCAAGATCATTCTGCTCCACTCAGCACTGCTGAGACATGCCTGAAGGGTTATGTCCACTTGTGGGCTGCCCAGTACAAGTAAAACATAAGCAACCCAGAATGCAGTCCAGTGTAGGACTGCCAAGGCGATTAAGGGATTGGAGCATCTGACGTGGTTAGCCTGAAAGCACTGAGACTCCAGCCTGGAGAAGGCTCCAAGAGACCTCATCAATGTGTACAAATACCTGAGGGGGACAGGGGTAAACAGCACTTCCCAGTGGTGCCCAGCAACAGGGTAAATGGCAATGGGCACAAACTGAAACAGATAAAATTCCACCTAAACAAAAGAAAGCACTTTTCTACTCTATGGCTGTTCAACAGCTGTCCAAGCAGAAAGTTGCTTTACTTGGTCAGGGTGGGTGTTGGATTAGACAATCACCAGACACCCTTTCCAACCCCAAGTATCCTATGGTTTTTTGTGGAAGAGACAAAAGGAGGGTAAATTCATCTAAGTAATATAGACTGTGGGCTTAATGTCAGTTCTTTTCTATGCACACACCAAGCCTTCAATAAGACAAAATAGTTCTCTTGTACATCAGTCGCCAGGGTCTGACTTCATTATATGAAGGCAAGTTGTTTATTTGACTTAGGAAAAGACTCATTGTGCAGATAAAACAAAGTCAGTTCTTTTTCTCTCCAATGCTTTTCCTGATGCTGAAGCCTGTAGGTCTAAACAGTATGAGAACCACCTAACACAGAGATTAAGATGTATTTGTTTTCACCAGTCAAATAATTCACCTTATTGTCTGTTGAAATGTCCATTTGTATCAGCAAACTTCCGTCACTTTAATGGATTTCTGTGTGTCTCCTCCAGTGAGTACTCAAGCAGTGAAGCCAGTTTAACCAAAGCAGGGCAATGGGAAACCATCCTTCTACTTTGATAAAGCCTATTCTCTCACATCAAAGTATTGACAGTTTTGTTTCACAACTGTAGGAAAAATGAGAGGAACCCAGAGGACGTCACAGAGAAAAGCTAGAACATCTCATTCATGAGGAGAAGGCACCTGTGCACTGACCCAATTAGGCATTCAAACACTTGTCACTTTGGAGCTGGCTGGTTGTCACTCATCCAATTAGCCCCAGGGGATGTATTGTATGGTGGCATTCCCTGACAGGAGAACTGGAGCAATGGAGGCGATGAAGGCACAGTGATGGGGTGCCAGGATCCTGGTGAGTGAGAGCAGCCAGTAGCAAAGCCAAAGAACTTCAGAGCTTCCTTAACTTGGTCACCATCCAAAAAGCCTTTCAGAGTCTTCAATGGTCATTTTTTTTCAGAGCAGTCTAGTTTAAAAACCTTACAGTAACAGGCCTCTTTATCCAAAGATGCATTTAACTCCTGAGTGACTAACACAAGAACCATTTCAGAAGACATAAAAACCAAACAAGCAAACAAAATCTCTTCATTGCAGGGAGAGGATGCACTAAACGTTACTTTTAGTAACAGTACCAGCAAGTAATTCAGAAGTCAAAATGTTTCAGTGACCATCTCCTTCCTCCCTTCTCTGTTTTAAACATATGAGTGATGCTTTCAGATGCTCTGCTTGACCACATAACAGAGGGATAAAACACTTTGCAAGCATCCACACCTACGCACTGTAAAAGATAGAAAAGTTCTGTTCTACTAAAGTACATACAATACTGCATTCAAAACCCCCAAATCAGATTTTTCTTTTTAAAAAATCAGATACTAAACCACAGATGAGTATTCAGCAGCTACTACTCACTTCAAGTAAAGCTATCTCTCTTTTTATGCTGAAAGAGTTATACAATTTAAACACGAGAGCAGAGAGGGATTGGAAAGAAAATGTTAAGACCTAAACCATATGAGCAAAGATTTCAGAATGTCCCCATCACTAAATCCGTGGTCTATGCTAGAAGAAAAAAACTTGCAATTTTTTTGTCCAGTATTTCACATTTCTTTTAAGTCCATTTTTCCAGACTTACTTTTACTAGTTGACTTGCCCCGACAGCTGTTCTCTCCAGTAAGCAACATCAGAGATGTTTAAAAAGCTACCTTCAATTATGTGAAACTATGAAATACTTTTAGCTGCTTTTCTAGTTAACATGTTTTGATATGCCCTTCAATTACAATCTGAGCTGAAATTTTAAAAAATTACGTAAATCACAGACTGTTAACTCTAACAAACATGAAAATGCAGATAAATGTGGAACATGTTATATGACTACCCTGGATAATACTTAATAGAAACTGAATTAAAAGATAGAAACTTAACAGATAGAAAATCAATGCCAGTAGTTTGGGTTTTTTTCCCCAGTTAGCATGGGAAAATAAAATTTTGAAGGAAAAATTATCTTACCTTTGTACAAATAGCTTCTGAGAATGTTGGTCTCTCTCTTTACTTTTCCTTCTTTCTTTATCTCCTGTATGACAGGTCTTTATGTTACTGCCTTGCCTGAGGAAAAAAACATAAAACCTGAAATATTTATAGAGGCAAATAATTATGTTTACTATTAAATTATAACAAATACAACATATATGTCTTGATAAAGCTGCAATACTAAATTCAGTTAAGTCAAATGAAATTATATTTTAATAGAAACTAATTTATATATGTCGGGCCAAAGGGAAAGTAAGCATCAGAAACAAAAGTAGCTCTCTAGGTTTCAAAGCTGTGTTTTGCATTTAGCTCTCCAAAACAGCCAGTTACATCAGATCGAACCAGAATAACCATATCCAGGTTTATCCAGGTTCACTGCACTATTAGTGATAAACAGTCAGTGCTTCACAAAGCCTGAGCAAGACAATTAGGAAGCCTAACCACATCTTTCCAGTGTTCAGTAACCCAATCTAAGGCACACTAGGTACCTCAGGACTAAACACTTCAGTGCTCTTTGGGCTACAGGTGAGCGATCTTCTACAGACATCCACTGAAAGAGGTGGTAGCTGCTGACAGCAACCCTCCACTGCAGGAAAACCTTTGGTCACAGACAGCACTTGCCCAGAAAGAGAGAGATGTGACTCACAGGCAATTTGTAATTTGTCTGATCTCCCACTTTCTAGGAGAATATCCTAAATTCTAGTGGAAGAATGGGACTCGCATCCCCTACTCCTCTCCTCCCCCAATTTAAAAGCACAAAACAAGGAAAGAGAAGATAGCAGGAAAGGTTTATTTTGAATTCTTCATTTATTTACAAGAATTCTGCACCCAGTTCCTCTCATCTCTTACTTTTTGTTATTTTCAGCTATTTTAAATACATTTTATGTTTTGTGGAGAACAAGTTGCCTATCTTTCCATGGCAGTGCATATGCGGAGTTGAACTTCCAAGTGAGCTAGATTGAAGAAGGATCGGGAGTTTTGAAAGTGAGCTTCAAAAACCTTCAAACTCAGGATTCTCCTTACAGTCCTTGAGCTTTAACACATGCTGTTCATCTGCAAACTCAGCTACGCTTGCCACAATATGAAGTCCTTATTTCGGTGGACTGGTGATGAACTGCAGAGAGCAGCAACAAATTAGCATCACCACAACACCTGTTATTTTGTGTCCTGTACATAAAGGTACATACATCTTACTTGTAGGAAAGTAATTAAAGTCCCTTGTTTACCCTAAACTGCAGATTGGTGCTGTTTGGTAAGGTAAACCAGGAGAGACTGCAACATCTCAGTATACAAGAGTGATACAGGAAGATCAGTTTAATTTCTCATCAAACTGAGAATTCAATCATACAATTTCTTTCCATATACTTTTAAAAGCCTTTTTATTGTTAGATTGGCCTGCCAGTTGGCAAAACCTTAATTGTTGACTCGAATTCTCTTGCAGACATTTCTTTCAGTAACAAACAACACTTCTCATAAATTGCTTTTTATCATACTCTTCCAAAACAACTTGTTGCTTTACATAATAAAACACTGGAAACAATACATTATCTTTGTAACTTTGGGAGTTTTGGCATATATAATTTATTTCACTGGGGTGAAATTCACTTAGGAGATTCACTTCATTGCCTCAATCTTTATTCAGGCACTCCAATCACTTCCAACCCCCCACCTCCATATTCAGCTGGAAAAGCTGCCTGCAAACCAGCAGGATCTGGATGAGCCAAAGTCAACACAGCACTTGCATTCAGCAGTGCTACATGCGTGCAGCTCCTAATTGACCAGAGCACAGCCTGACAATGATCACACAGATCCCATTATACCAAGGTAACAGCTACATCCACCCTGCCATTCGCGCTGCTTCCATGCTGCTTCAGTGCACCAACAAACTGCTCCCAAGACAAAACCTGAGCATGCTTTAGAGTGCATTCCAGCCCAAAGAACCCTTCCAAACAACAGTATGGGTAGGACTGCCTTAAGTTTTGATTCTCCACTCTTGACAGCCCTGCAATTCTCCTGCTCCAAGTACTGCATCCTCAGTTGCAGCCTCTGCCTGCCTCCATGGGACGCACTGGAGCAGATCCCACGGATTTACAGTATTAGCCTCTAACATCGTGTCTTTGGTGGGCTGCAACAAAACTCCCACTATTCCAGCTACTCTGAACTAAAAACACCAGCTACTTATCATGGCTGCAGGAACACCACAGCGCCCAGACCACAGTCAGATCATGGCCAGCCTTCTTTTTAAGAGACTCATTTTCTAAAGCACTAAAATAAAGATGTAGCCCAGACCTTGCCAACCAGCCTACCTTGATGACAGGAATTTGTCCCTGCCTTCTTGTTTTTGCCATTTAAGAACATCTGTAGCCCCAAAGGCATTGTTTAAAAGTCAGGCATGTTCTGAAACCCAGGGATGACTTGTATAGGGCCTCATATATAGCAGAAAACCACAGCTCTCTTGACACTGCAGGTAATCTTTTCCAGACTTCTAACATTCACTAAAAGAAGGGGAAAAACCTAGTAAGAAAGAAAAATCAAGGAGGATGGTAAGAATGATGGTTCTAAAAAAACTCCATAGATTAGATGAAATATGCTTTAAAATTTACGAGATATATTTGGGGTTATATACTTTGTTTGGTCACTAGCATATTGCAGAAATTTAAAGCGCACTGTTTAATTTTCTGCAACTGACATGATGCTTACTGCATACTTATTTGTTAAAAAATTTGTGAAAGAACTACAATTGTTGCTTTTCTTGTAACAGTGTTGACAGACTTCAGGGAAGCTAAATTCAGAATAGAAATACATAGATTGCAATAGATAAACTATGCAAAAAGTTCAAATGTAAAAAATCAAAAATACAAAAATCCATTTTTATTTCACAATCTGATTGGCTAAATGGTTTTATATAAAATGTACTCAAAAATATTCTTTAAAATGTCAAGACACTTTAATATTTTTAATGTAACCTTAAAAAGCAATAGATAATATGCAGCCTTCTCCTAAAATTAATAATATATCTATATACACAAATACATAATTCAGTTTCCATTTACTTTCCAATACCGTGGAAAGTTCTTTAATATACAATATTTGCTTTGCGATATTTCATGTATTTAAGCACAGTTTTATGCAATCAGTATTGCAGAGCTCCATTGTTCACCCTCATGTAGTTTCTTGTTTCAGAGCTGAGGAGTAATGAGGAGCTCTCAGAAAAGGAGAAACCACCCCAGTTGGTTGATGAGGGCAGTGATCCATCTTGCTGTCATATCTATCTCATTTCTGGGTGTGCTCAAACCCAGATGATTCTGACAAAGTAATAATGGAAAAAAATACATACTGGAAATACAACAAAAGTAGCTTTTTACTTTTTCATTTCTGATACACAAATCCTCATGAATACATTTCCTAGAGCAAGTAATCCAGCCTAGATTATATTAACATCCCTAAGAACAATGCCCAAATTTTACGCATATTATTCGAATATAGGTTTCATCTGATCTTTAATACGTTGCAAAGGCATGCCCTTCCTTCATGGATATAAATTTTAACCTCATTCTTTCAATTCCTACACAATTAACCAAAGTTGAATACTTCAGTAAATTACATAGCATAGGTTTATTCTCCTGTTCAAAGTTATAACCTGAATTTTCTCATGATACTTCATTCCAATAAATCAAACTAACTAATACTGAGGTACATAAATCTCAACTATTTGAGTGATTGAGAAGCACCAGGATAGAAAAGGGAACTCGGCCATTACCTTGCACATGTAGCTATGAAGCCGTCTTGGTCCTCTTCCTTTTTTGGTGAGTTACTTTTTCCTTTCTTTCTGCTAGTGAGAGGTAAAAATTTGTACTATGCTCCCCTTCATGTTGCAAACTTGACAAAACTCGGGTGCTAAGCCCTGCTGTTGCTGGCCTGTGTGCAGGGGCACGTACGAGAGGAGCCGTTTCCAGCAGCCCGTCGCTTTGTCCTCGGCCTTCCCAAGCTTCTGTGTGATCAGCACAGGCTTTGTGGCCATACAATAGGGGTTAAACATTTCCCTGTATTTATATAAAAGCAGAGCTAAATCTGCTTAGCTGCATGAACCTTTTAATAAAATGATGCTCACGCTATTAGGGCATTTTTCCATTTGTTTGGTTTTTTTCAAGAGCAATTAAAAATTAAAAAGCCAATATATATATAGGTTTTTTTCATTATATGCAGTGCATAAAAATGCAATCAACACTAAGATTTTTATCCAGATCTTATATTATCCACAATTCCCTTCTAAGCAACCGTCTGTGACTTGCCTATTAACTTAGAGATATCGTTTCATTTTTCCTTTACATTTATTCTACTTGACGACTTGCCAGTGGGCCAATCCTCTGACCTCCAACAGTGAGTCTAAGAGACAGATCATTGCAAAAACTATGATTTGTACCCAATGATAAAATTCCAGTGTAAGGAAGAAAATTTAAATGTACTGAGAAATAAAGGAGAACATTTTAAAGAGTCAAATGTGCTTCCCCACAGTCCTAAAGACACTGATTTCACACACCACATTAACCTCTGGACCATCCTTGCTTTCCAAGGAACTACCTTGAAGCAACACTGGTACAGAAGACGAGCATTTTTGTCAACTCCTAAAAAAAGAAACCCTATTTAAAAACCTTCCATTTTGTTCTGTCACAAATCAAGATTTTTCTGTCTGTTTTTTTGTTGGTTGGTTCATTGGTTTGGTGCTTGTTTTGTTTGTTTGGGGATTTTTTGGGTTTTTTTGGGAGGCTTTTTGTTTTGTTTTTTGTTTGTTTGTGGGTTTTTGTTCAGAAGATTGGGTTTTTTAAGTCCACTTAAAACATTTCTAACTTTAAGGGCTTTGCATCTTTTGATAGGTAGCAATATGAATTCTGTCAGCCTCTATTAGCACCAGCATCAGTCCAGAACAATAACTTCATCTGCTCCATTAAAACCTATTCCATTTTCAAAGCTTCTTAGAACAATGTTTTTCCTCACAAAAGCATGAGCTGCACTTAAAAATCTACTTCAAATCAGATTGCCAGTGAGGTTCAGTACTGTCTGCATCCACCTGAACTCTTAAACTTGCCAAAGTAGAACCAGAGTATCCTAACTGAGCTCTCGCTTCACATATGTACCGTGATTCTAGAGCTGCAAACACTTAGCTGAGAAGGATAAAAAATTAGGTTAATTACCATTACAGGCCATTAATTTTTTTTATGTGAAAATTTATCATCAAATAATATAGTGTTGATTAGGCAAAACCTCTGCCATTCAGTCACTAATCTTTAACTGCACATTAGCAGCTGTATATTCAAACAACAACAGCTGACATGAAACTGTAAATAATAAATCACTTACCATGCCACAAATGCATCACAATATTAGTCTATTATTTTTACTTTGTAATATTTAATTCTTGCAAAAGCTCAATTCTCAAAATAGCTATTTTCATGGTTTCAATCATTCCTTCCAAAATGAAGTACCAGAAGAAAACTATTTGGGTAATGCAGCAGCTTAACTATTTGCTCCACTCTGCCTTTGACAGCATATTATACCAAGAAATCAGCTCATATATAACTGATTGACCAGTGTTTTTGTGTTTAACTGTGTTTAAGCAGAAATTGTTCTCTGAGTTTTAGAGCTGAATGATGGAGGGGCAGGGCTCATTTTGTCATCCGATTGACCAAACCTAATCAGAATTATTTCTGCACACTGCTTCACTACAGCTGTAGATCCATTAAACACTAAATGCTCCAGAGGCCCATTCCCCTTCAGCTTCCCACTGCGACTCCCACCTTTCAGACAGTAGCTACTCAGTGGGCTACTCGAAACATTCAAAAAATAGAGGTGTTATATTTAATGGACAGCTGAAAACCCATAGCAAAATCTGTCACTTGAATGTTAGGACAGCAGCTATCATAACAAAACAGGCTCTTTGTGGTGGAGACTTAAAAAGAAGCCTTTGAACTGGTTCTCTTACTTCCCAATACATTTTTCTTAGGAGGATTTCAGTCATAATAGCTATTTTTTCTTCAACAGAAATAATCATGTCTGCCTCTGGAAATGTTCCCTGAGATATGCACATTTTTTTTTTTGTAATCATAGTATTACCCTTGGCATGGGTGGTTTGTTTTTTTTTCCTATCTTAGTACCATTTTAGCCTCAGGAAGCTTTAAACTAATATAACTATTAGGAATGACTTAGTGCACAATTTACATATTAACAAGACTATTTTTTAACCTTTTGAACTGTTTAAGCTGAAAAAAACTGTGATGTGCACATACAACACACAATTCCTTACTTTGAGATCTGCTTATTAGAAAAGATAAAAAACAGATTCTGAGAAATATCTAGGAACTGTCAGATGACACTAATTATTTATCATCCATCTTTTTTTTTTTTCCCATGCATTTTTGGCTTTCCTTTCCAAATGTCCTCAACTCTTTCCAGACATATGATGATACTGAGGAGAAGTAACAAATCATTTATGCTTACTGAGGTCAAATTCATATTCCCATCAAAATTTAGTTAGTGCAATACTCATCGGAGACCTGCAAGCAGCTCAAGAGCTAACCTCACGGTGGAGTGTAACCCCAGACACAGGCTTTGGACTATGTCAGGTTGGACTGGGCAAACACAACTGGGATCTGTAACCTCTAGGCAGCGTGGGTCACAATTACCCAGGAATGGAGCACAGGAAGACCCAAAATAAAAGATGCTTGTGCAGTTAGGTAAGGGTAATGAAGAAGATAAAAGGCTCACAAACATAGCATGATAATGGATAATGGGCTGGTTCTTTCACCTGTTACTTCACACACTGAATATTTTAAAAGCTTCTGTATGGCCCACAATTACAACAGAAATCATGTCAATATTATAATTTTTAGAGTACGGACCTAAGTATTGAAAGGCATACCATTAAGTCTTCTGGCATGTCCACATGACCAAGACACTATTTCAATTTGATGATCACACCAGGACTGAGATTAGGCACACTGGATCACATTACTACTACTCCACTGTTTGTTTGAAAAGCAAGAGGCAAAATATTTCCATTTCCTACATGGGATTTAAAGGAATGCACAGCCTTGCTTTAGCTTTGTTCCTTGTATATGTTTTGATAGATTCATCTTCTCTTTGTCATGTTTTTGCATACACAAAACTTGGTTTTTATTTTTATTTTATTTTCCAGCTTCAATTTCCTTTACTTCACCAGTAAAGTTTTCAATAATAATAATTTTATGTGCAAAAATTCCCAGTTTCTTTAATAAAAAATGCCTTAATGATTGTAGAGTCTGAAAATACTTTGAAGTGCAGATGACATTCAAAAAGACAGCTTCACAGGCATAGCAAGATATGCAAGATGACTATTCACTGTCACCTCTGCATCCTTATCCCAAAAAGTCAGCCCAAGTATTTGGGTTGGGAGGTGAATTTTAAAGACTAGCTAATAAGTTAAGTGATATTACAAAGCAAAATTGTGATGAGCAGGATCCTCTAAGGATTATAGAATTTAATTATTTGTTTTAGAACTTCATCATAACCACTTCTACCAGTTTTAGCTGTTGCCACTGAAATTTCATGGACGTACTTCAATTAAACCCATTGCTGTTGCTCTCTCAGTCATAATTTATTCCTTTTGTGGTTTTTCCTACAAACAACATGATGCGCTGTACAAGAATACAGCAAGTTACTTACCAGTCTCCAACATTATGATAGGGAAAGCAGATAAAGGAATTTTTAACTAGATCTGAATGACTACTCTTCATTCCAAAATGATTGTAGCATCAATCTCGTGGTTATAATTCTTAGACCTCTCTGCCTCCTTCCCACATTTTCTTGAAGTCCATTGTACCAACCAAGGCTGCCTATTTGCCAGCTACAGAAAATCACTTCTCAAACACTCTGGGGATGGAGACTCATACAGGTTCCATTTCTCTTAATCCTTTACAGGGACAGCCTTTGTTCGCACACATAAGGCACATAAGCTCTTTATCACACAGAGAAGTTGCCAAGGAGCGTGAGGTTTCCCAGAAGTGACTCCAGCATGGCTAAGAAGAGTCCTTTTCAAATAACTCAAGGTTCATTCACTTGACTATTTTACCAGCACATCCAGTTTAGTATTGTACATGGGCTTTCTCTATGTTTCCATGTTACTTTTTAATGAGGAAGCTCCATAATAAGATTCAGAGCATTAACTTTAATTATACTAAGATTTTCTCTAGTACTGTTCTCCATCCCTTTTCATAGTGGAACAAACGCTTCGCCCTTCCTCTTTGTGCACTATGAGTGTCCTTGACTGCAGGATGCCTAAAGCAGTTTAAATACATGGGTCACAGAAACGCAGTGTAAGTGTAGACAAATGTGCACTTCCCAACCTCAGGATGAGGAGATTTATTGGCAGCTAGAAAACCAACTGCAGCTTCAGGAACAAAACAGATCTGCTGATGTTGCAGTGCCTGTAGGTAACTAGAAGTTACTGAAACTAAAGGCATCAAATGCATAGCCTAAATGAATTTACATCAACTACACATCCAAAAGAAAAACAAACAAAAAACCTACATCAACTACACATCAAAACAAAAAGCACCCAATCATTCAAACAGGCAAACAAAAAAACCTCAAGAAGACAGAATCAACGTTCTGGCATGCGCAATTTTAAATCCATTCTCAAGGAAAGGAAAAAATTAATAAAATGGAGTCTTCTTTGGATGTAGAAATCTTTTTGGGATGCTTCAGCTGTCCAAGAGTTGTTTTTTTTTTAATTGGTAAGGCACGTATTGTTTGAACTTCTGCATGTGATACACGTACTATACCTGAGCCTGCACTATCCAAAGAGGATCTGGCTGGAATGGAGGCCACATGTTCCTCCGTGCACCTTTATCTACCATCACAAATAGAAACACCCAAATTATCAACGCCTTTAACTTTACTTGAATGCTCTCCAGCTATCCATCATTCTTCCTCTGTAGCATTTTGATAGAATTTAGAAGCTGTCTGCTTGAATTGTGTCAATAACTTGACTGACAACTTGAAATTAAGTTTAGCCACCTGAAACTCCTAAAGGGCTGTTTTCAATTTGTACACATGCCAAGCATACAAAAGAACTGGGCATCCCAAAGCACTGTTACAGCTGAAATTTTCTTTTAAATAACAGCAAGAGGAATGTGGTGCACAGCAGTGCTTTCTCTTTTACAGTGAAGAGCACTGGCTGTGGCTCACCCAGTTTTCAGCATTTTACCCCTCAGTGGTACAGCTTGTGCAGAGAGACAGAGAAGCTAATCTCTCTCCCTTGCAGATCACAGCTGAGGAACATAACAAAGTAAAAAAAGACTCTCTTTTCTACCCCTTTGTCCTTGCTATCCAAAGATCCTAAAACATGATAAACAGGTATTTTCCTCAGAGATAAACCCTGTGGGATTGCATCTACTTAGCAAAGGATCATTTTATCTCAAGTCTCTCCTCCAGCAAGTATTGCAGTCAAGGCTGTTTGTTGGAAAAGGCACAAATCCATAATAATTCTTCCATTAAGTTTCAAATATAAGATCTTCATTTAGAAAAAGCAGCACTCAGCAGCAAAGCAGTCTTAATAGAAAAACAGATGGAGACACCTTCTGATTCTGTGCCAGTCTTGCTATGGCCTGGCTCTTCCCAGTGCCCACTGCACGCCCCAGAGCGCAGCCCTCGAGGCACCACCACCTGCGCAGCCAGAGCGGCACAGAGTGGGGAAGGGAACAGGGCGCTATACACTGAGCAGCTACACACAGCACCTGTGTGAACGTGCACACCCACATAGGCACAGCTGCTGTGGCATGGATGCCCCCACTTTGATGAATTTGACCATTTTCAAGGGAAAAGTGGCACATAAATGCATTTCTGGGCTTCATCTTCCACAAACTTTCACTTTAAATCTGGTTTCTATTTCTGAGACTAAACCATGAACATCTATCCCAGTAACACAGACGAAAGTGCTTTCAGGTTTAACTTCTCAAACACTGCAAGTTTTCCACCGTGGCAGAGCCCTTTCATACTGTATGATTAAGACTTTAAGGTCTCAATTTTAAAAAGACTTTTTGTCAGTCTTCTGATAGGCAAATTAATTTTCATGACTTCTGATCTTGAATGAATTTCATCTGTTGACCTGGATATGAAAAAAAAAAATCCTCAGAGGCTTGAAACCATTCCTTGCTGCATTCCAGTCAGAACTACACTTTATTTTAAATACATTTAAATAATTTGGCATTACTTATGGAAAGAGGACATTTGATATTTTTCTTTGCAATCATACTTGTGATTTCAAAGTATTGTCTCTAGAAGTGCCGTTCACATCTTCACAAAGACTACATGTCATTAATATTCTGTAAGCTGTCAAACGATTATGTGTAGCAACTAACTTTGCTAAATTTGGGTTGCATGAATAGAGTAAATATTTCATTTTTATAGGAGCCATTGCAGGAACATTAAGCAACAGCGACACAAGGATAATAGCTTCTTCACCACTGCAACAACAAACAATTGAACTACTTGTATTTCCTTTAAAGTCAGTAAAACTATATGGCAACAGAAGTGAACTAAGCAATAAAATCACACATTCAAAATATAGTTTCAGCAAGAAAATACATTATGCAAATACTAGCAGTAGAGGAAGAAAGTAGAAGGTTGCATAAGGTATACCAAAAGACCAAAAAAGGAGGGTATGATTAATGGAGATATAAAATCATTACTAGATATTATAATAGGGAATTTTATTACAATAATTAATGTAATATTCATTATAGCCATATTCCCACATATCCAAACTCACAGCTGGCTTAGTTTTTTATTTGCCTGCATTGCATGCTTTTGTGTTCTCTACAGTAAAAGATTAAATACTCACACACATACAGAAATGGGCTTTATCACTGCTTAAAAACCCCAAAGAAGCTGTGCCCTTTATAGTTTTTCCTTACTTCACACATTTGCGAAATTACTTCCTACATTATTAAAAAAAAAAAAAAGCCTAGAAATCTCTACAACAGCCTGACCTTTGCAGAAGCCTGTTTTGCAGTTATCAAACAACCTGATGAGCAGCAGATGCACCTCTCCTTTCTTGGCAACTTAGATAGAAAAGGTGTTTGGAATCATTTCTGCATAAAGGAGGCTGGAGTTGCAGTTCAGTTGCTAATTACTAATTGCCTTTTGAACAGCAAACCTAGTTTGTATCAGCCAGAACTGCTGCATAGACAGAAGTGGAGCAGTTGGAAAAATGACACACCTGTAACTCTGTGACACCAGCAGGTACAGTCTGGTAGGTTACCTCCTGAGGCCATGTAGTCCCTCTGCAATAACACAGTCTCCTCCTTTCATTAGGAGTGTATGACACAAGTCTAAAGGTATCAAATTATTTTACTTTTCAATTGTAGAAGGAGGAATATAATTTACATATAATTTCTATATTTAAATATAATCCATTTAAAGCACCTTTCTGCTTACCAAATTGTATGCCATTTATAGAATTGCAAAATAGCTACCTGTTCTACAAACTCAGTGGAAATCTCCATCCGTAGGACAGGTTTTACATACACAAGAGCCTGCAGCTCTGTTTTCCAAATGGCTATACCCAGGAAACAAATGCACTTCCAGCAGGCGGCTGAGGTAAATGTGCTGTGGTCTCCCCCAAAAGTACAGATAGTACATGCACCTAACAAATGCAGCATCATGGCTCAAAGGCAGGTGAATTTATAACATATATAGTAATCAAAGGTGAACTTAGAAAGTAAGGGCTTTGTCTTTGAGGGGCTTCTAAAGCCATGACTAAAATTGATGCTGTTTTATTCAATATACTAATATTAGTCACTATTTTGACATACAAAGAAAAACCATGGTATAGAAGGGATCTGTGAATAACCCATTAAAATCTGTACATCCACTCATCACATGGTCTCCTAATTTACTTCTCTCCATATTAAAAAAAAACCCAGTTCCAATGAGTTATACTTCTGCCCAACAACTTTCAAGTATTTCTCTAACTTCAATATTTACTGGAAAAATCAGACTTGGAGCTTTAATCTTACCTAATTATTTTAGTTACACTATTATGGTCTGTGGATATCAATACATATTATTCATCTTTCCTGAAAGCATGGTGATAGAGATGCTACCTCATTTTTAAACCAGGAATATTTTGGCTCAGGATCTGTGATGAGTGAAATGCCAACTTATGATAAACCCAAGTCTTACTGAAATTCTGCAAAACATATTTGGAAACTACCTTAGCAAACACAGCCTATTAAAAATAATGATTTAGCCTCAATACACTGAAAATATTTCTTTCTCATCTTAAATAAAAAATTATTTAAGTGGGCCTCTTGACTTGGTAAATAAGCTTTTAGCAATTCTTTTCTACAAACACAGAAATAAAAATCTGTTTTCATTTTGCTATGCTTCAGGGGGTTTTGTTTGAAAATATACTTAAAACTAAAATTAACCTGTTAACACATTAATTATTTTAGCTAGTATTTCATTTTCCTTTGAAGAACAGTAAAGTTTATTAGGATGTACATAAAACCAATAAATACCTAAAGGATAATCATGGAAAAACAAAGACTGGGGACTAAAAGACATATTAACTAAACCCGTAAATAAAATCAAAAGTATACTTTATTCTGCTGTTGCTGTAGAACTGTTTTCCATCTGCAAATCATATTTTTTTTCTTTTCTGCAGTTGCCACTGTGTCATAGTCTGTCTAGGATAATCCATCAGAACAGCCAGTGTGGCATACATGTAAAGATCTCCCTTTTCAGGAAAGGAAAAATACTTGGGCAAGGACCACAAGCAACAAAAAACTTTAAAAACATACTTTTACTCAAAAAATATACAAATAGCAGGAGAGTAAGTGCATACTATTGACAAAGCCAAATCCAAGATGGGAACTGGAATTCAAAAAGGTTAAAGGAGGAAAAACATAACAAGCAAACAAATTGTGTAAGAAAAAATAGGCACTGCAGGTTCTTTAAAAGAATTTATAGGCATGTATTGATTGAGGTTAACACTGAGTACTACCAACTGACTTTGAAGTACTAAGGTAGTTTTAAAACACACAGCAAGTTAAAGCTGTGGCATTATTAACATTTAATGTTGTTTTGACTTTAAACACTGACAAGATGTCTATTTTATCAAAATAAAAAATTCATTAAAGAACTCTTTTGAGACAGAGACTCAGGTTTAAAGCATGGACTGCTACACTTTCAGCTTCCAGTTCCTGAGGTCATTTGAAGAATTGTGTTTTCATGCCAATTACAACGCTACCAACTAAATGATGATATCTGCATTAAAAAAATAAAATTGTAAGTCAAAATCAAAACCTATTTTGAAAAGAAAAATCTTGATAAAATAATGATGGCTTTTGATAATTTAAGAATGTCATTCTGGTTTTATGTTTAAACTGAACGAGAAGTAAACACGCTGAAACCTTATGCTAAGGGCAGTTCTGTTAAAAGAGTTCACACTTTTTTGCCAGCCTTACGAAAGCCTGACATCCTCCATGTAACCTGATAAATGATGTTGAACTTGGATTAACTTAGGTGACAAACAGCAGAGTAACATGACCTGTCAGCTGAAGAAAAGGAATGTTCCCTCATCCTTTCTCTGCTAATACGGAAACTAATAAAATTCAGATGTCCACAAATAAAGTGAAGTACAAGAACCTTCACTTATTTGGAAAATGAAAGCTTAAAAAACCTTTTTTAATACAGATTTAAATATAAGACTGTTTTACAGAGAATTCTCCAAGCTGCAAATCACTGCTTAACATGGCACAGTCAAGTCTGCAGCTCTC
Source organism: Origma solitaria (assembly GCA_013397895.1). Lineage (NCBI taxonomy): Eukaryota > Metazoa > Chordata > Aves > Passeriformes > Acanthizidae > Origma > Origma solitaria. The sequence goes on from VZRL01002171.1 coordinate 640,595, forward strand.
TGTTGAGTGCTGAAATGACTCAGGGCTACAGGGCAGCAGCAGATGATATGCACCACTATGACAATCACACAGGCTTCAGAAGACAAAAAACTTTGGTGACGACAAGATCACAGTGAGAAATACAAGTTCTTCATTGTGTTCTGCATGAGCCTGCCAGACTAACCTGGTTCTGCTTTTTGTCTGCTTCTCACTCTGCAGCTACCAGGACTCTGCACTCTCTTGGCAGCCCAATCCATCTGACCCCAGGTCCCAATCCAATCCAAATCAGGATCTTACAAGTAAGTGTCAGCAGTGGCCCGAATCTCCATGTATAAACCATGCCCTCTTTCTAGCAAACATTGTGATGTACCTGTGTTAAGAGTATGTTTAGCTTCTGCTAAACATATCTGACTGTCTAAATCAGCCTCCCATTCAACTGAACTCTGAAAATCACTGTGGAATATGTCCTTACCCTTTTCATACGTCAGAGGCAAGTGAAAAGTGCATCTGGATTTAGGAAGCAAGTTCAGGCACTTCGGTATTGAAACACTCGAAACAGAGCTACACTGGCAAAGTGGTAACAACACAGTCTGCAGTAGACAAGCCAGTGTAGAATGACAGTAAGATATTTTTGTTTTGCACCCAATACATATATTGGTAACACCTGTCAAAACTACAGGGCATCAAATTAGTTTTCACCACCTGCTGAGAAGGTGAGCAATCCACAGAAATCACCTGACTGGTCTAATAAGCAGCAAAACTAAGATAACGAACAAAATAAAACCCATGTCTCTTTCCTTACAATACCCAGGGATTGATTTTGCCCCAAGGGAGAGGCTAGGAATGCTAACAAAACTAAACTTCCAGTAGAGATGATTTTGATCTTAGCTACAAGGTTGGAAAACCCAGCATATTTTTGTGAGCTGGCAAATGATTAAAGCCACCAAGTTCTGTGCTCTCCCGACGGGCAGCGGGAACTGGGGTTTTGTGTGCTGCAAAGCCCCAGTGGCTGGCAGGAAAAGAGCTGACAGATCACCCGCCAGCACCACAAAGACAGCACTGTCACTAAGCCTGGAAGCTGGGGGTTCAGCCATGCTGCAAACACCAACTCCGGGAGAAGAAAGTGAGAAAAAGGCCTGTAGGACTATCGGTAGGCATCTGAAAATAGACAACTCAAGCAGTCCATGCTAGAAATAATATAGAATTCAGTCCTATGGAATGGGGGAGCTTCTGCAAAGTGTTTCTCCAGAAGATTTTTATATATATCATCTGGGAGTGCCTGTTGATTCTATTGTGTGCTTCCCCCCTGCATGCAACTTCATGTATATTTCATAAACAGTTCATGGTAGGATGAACTGTTATCTTTACGCTGATATCTGTAACTATATCAATAATTAAATCCAATTTTCCAGCAACAATTTCAGCCCCACCCCTTATATAAGCAGATGATTTATTATATCAATTTCAGCATGCCTTATCATGTAATGATTATAATGTACATGTATTATGAGACTAAAGTTCTTATCACACTTGCATATTTATTCTGATGTTTCTATTGAGTACTTTATTTTGTAGTTTTTCTGATTTCTTTTAGCAAAACTTTCATACTAGACCTTCAGACAAATTTTTGGGAACATAAATTCTATCTATTCCTCATTATAAATAATGACACAGCTAAAAAGCAGAGCTGGAACTTCAGGTCTGTTACAAGTGATCTAAACTCTGACCTTACCTCTGCACAAGTGATCTAAAGAGAAGAAACATAAAAAAGGAAACTTTTCTTTGCAAAATGCCACCAGCAGAAGAGACAACTTAGGCTTTTGCAGGGGAATACACAACAATAGAAAGATGACCCCAAAATTTTGGAGTCAGCATTTGAAGCTGCTCAATGGATACTGTTCACAAGCCCATTTCAGCCTAGAGGAACCTTTTGTACATCTGTGTCTCACCTCTTCTTATACTGCTACACCTTGACCTTGTCTCATGTTCTCTGGTATCCAAGCTTCAGCTTTTCCTTCGGGTTTCTCCTGGCACCTCCTCACTTCCCAGCTGTTACTCTTGCCTACTCCACTCATCCTTTCTGTCCTCCAAATGCATGCACATTAACAAGCTTCCAGTCCTTTAGGTCAATCTGTTTCTCCCAATCCCCCAGCTTCAGAGGCCTATTCTCTGCCAAATTCATCATGTCAACACATGAGTACAAAAAAGGTATGTGCAGAAGCTTAAGCCCTGATCTGCTTGACCATGCATAGTGTTTGGTCCCCTCAGTTGGCTTTCTAAATTATCACCTCACCTGGGGGCTGTTGGCAGTGGACAGCATCGCTTCTATTTCAGCCAACAGTCCTCCAACAGCATCCAAGGCAGCTCCTGACACTCGCATGCTCTTGTGCTCCCCAGGACACACAACATGCCGAACCAAGGCCACACTATGAAAAATAAGATCCTGCTGAGCTGCAGCACTCTTGGCATTATACCAGACACTGAACTGAACCTTCCAAAACCATCAATTGATTAAAGGCACAGGATTAACATGTAGGACTTGAAGGAGACAGCACCAAATGCCACATGGTGTGGAAGTGCCCATGCCATTAGAGGATGCAGCACTTACCAGAGTCAAGGTAACCTTATTCCAGTTGCCTAGAGAGAAGGATCTGCTTCTTGCTTAGCAATTCCCATTCCCGGCGTTATCAGTTTCACAGCTCCTCACAGAGCCTGGGCCTAACCATTCACCGTCTTGCTGACTCTCCTTGCTCTTCCACATTACCAGCTATTCATTCCTCAAAGTTACTGACAAGAAATATAATTAACCAAAGGGAAAACTTCCTTTTTTCCCTAAGCCACTGGTTGTTTTGCCAAGCCCCAAACTTTGGCAGATTCAATAAATACAAAACCTTGTCAGACACCTGCAGGTATGATCTGGGATGCACTCAGTACAGTTACAGTACATGTTACAGCTTATGCTTTGCTACTGAAAACAGACAACCTGAAATTTATCAAAGGTTCTTTAATTCAGCCAGTAATTAGTCATAAATATGGCAAAGTACCAATCCTGGACAGGAAAGGAAAGGTTTCTAAGTAAAAACTGTGGCTTTTTTATTTTAATAACTTCTACTCTATCATCATCTTGAGAAGGGACTGAATTACTTTGGGTGAAGTTTTTCAAACAAATCTAGCTTGCAGCAAACACTAGTGTCAGACAGCTTTAAAACCAGATACACTAACAATCCCTCCCTTAATGAAAAAGAGTGAGACATGATCAACTGTTACAAGTCATATTTATTTCATGCAATTTGGTATCACTGCACCCACATGAACTAAAATGACTCAAAATAAGAATGAACACCTAACAAAAGCTAATCTCCAGGTTTGAACAGAGCTCTAATTTTAGCCCAGTATTGTGTAACAGTTTTCTCAGGTATAATTTCCTTCAAAGCGTTTGAATTATGGAAGTTCTTCTCAATCACTTTTAAAAGCCGCTGGAGGAAAACCTGTATCCAGAACTGATGCAGCCCAAAGCTTACTCAGATGGCTCAGCAATGTCTGCTCGACTCAGAGCAACACTTGACTTTGGCTCTGAGTTCTCACAGTCTTAGAAGCCTACTCTGTGTTCAGGACTGCAGAAGCATATACATACATGTCATATGTACTCCTATACACATACATGTCACCCCCTAAAAGAACTGTGGAAGCAGCTGTCATCCTCAAAGCCTGAACTTAGAGCCAGTAGCCTGCATTGCGAGACACAGACCCTTGACAGGAACCCCACACCAAGGAGCAGCTAAAGAACAGCTCCTTTCCTGCCTGAAATGTAACAAGTGCCAGTAGGAAGAGCTTTTAATTCAGAAGCAGCACGCTGGAAGTAAAATTAGCTCAAAGCACTGGATCGTGACTTGGCATCTAATCACTGCACCATCCTACACAATTCACGAAATGAAGAACTCCCAAGTGGGTGACCTTAACAAAGGCAAACCTCCACAGTATACCTACAATACAATATTTTTAAGCATAAGGAAGGCCGCAATACACACTGATCAGCGCAACCATACAAGTCAGATACTGTGCACATCCTGTGTGAGCTCTTTTTACAATAAACTAAATAGAACAATCTGCTCGAAAAATAGTTTATGGGCCCAGTGCTAGAAGGCAACACAGCTTCACAGCTCTCTGAGAGGTCATCTGGGGAAATAGCATTAAGTTTGTCAAACAACATCTGACAACTGACTAGATATCACTCTTTGCTAGAACATATAATAAACTAAATTAAAATCCTGTTGAAGGCAGAAAGAATATAATTGAGAATACAGACAACCAATGAGGAAAACAAAGCCTTCCTCAGCAAGACAGGGAGGGGCATAGAGAGATCAAGTCAAATTTAACAGCTATTAAATCAATTGAAAATTATGCCAGGAAAGCATAGAATTCTTAATACAGCACATTCTCACGAATAATGATTAACTGGGAATCATTATCTGAACTGGAGGTTATCGTCATCCCTCTCCTTCACACTGAAAAGTGTCAAAACCAGCACTCAAACGCCATGGGGGATTTTCTTTCTTGCCTTGTGAAATGCTGTAATTTTTTTCCCCCCATTGCATCACTTCGAAGAGTACAGCAAGAAAAAAAATAAAATTTACTTAGGCTCCAACAGTGATGCAAGTCTATTGAAATCCTGCCAGTTAAAAATACCAACCTTTATGTTCAGGTTTCACTAAGAAAGACACTAAAGATGTTCCCAAGGCTGTATTTATGCCTTGCATCATCTGTCTGGCGATACACAAAAGTCTTTCCAAGGTCTTTATTGTTAGGCCAGGAAGTTAATGAGGCAATAACCTTACCAAGGCGGGGGAAAGCAGAGACAAACTCAAGAACTGTCTTGGGCTGGTTTAATACTTTAAATGAAATGTAAAATAATGAATATTTCACATATTCTCAAATAATGTTTCTACTTGTAAAAAATGTTTCTCTGCATTTTGCATTTAACCTTGAAATCATCCTATGTCTGTACTGCTTGAATCACCCCATATGCACCCTTGCTCTTTAGAGCCCACTCCCTGCCATGCCACTCTGACGTGCCCGTCCTTAGGATTACAAAGGATGCTCAAACAAAGCAGGATCGCCTACTGTTTTCTATAAATCATCTTGAACCTCATTGATTATTTCAACAAAGGCGGTTCTGATACAAAGGCATCTTTGATTGTCTTCACAGGGAAGAGGAAGAATTTAAATGAATGACAACATTGCATTCTACAATTCAATACAGAACAATGATGATATAACTGAAATAGGCCAAAAACAAAGTCATTTAACTTTCCCTAACAAGTAGCGTATGGAATACAGCAAAGAAAAACCCCAATATTTTTATTCACTCATTATTAATTACTGAAGAAATTAGAATGCCTATCAAGCACACTAATAATGACTGAAAATTCCAACATTATATGAAAGTATAAAAGTATATATTTCTCTTGATTTAGGAGAGATTAAACAGGAGAGAAACATGAAAGGAAGCTATAAGAATCCCTGTTGAGCCTGACACACAAGTTCTATTTTCCATGTCTTTCCATACTTCAATAAACATGAAAGTTTTACATTTCTGTATGGCAAAAAAAGCCCACCTGGAAACACCACACCTTTTTCTCATGCCGTAAAAAGTATTCCACTGTTCAACCTTCAACTACAAATGCATACTTTAAAGCTTTTTAAAATGCACATTTTATCACTTTTCTCCATCTAAAAACCTTTCCTTCTTGAAGTTTATAGTTTCTTAGACCTAGTAGCATGAATAATAATGAAACAAAAACAACAACCAAAAAAGCCCAAAACAAACAAAAAATTACATTGCAACTCCTCCTTTTAAAGCTAAGTAGAATGAGAAAATCTAGACAAATTTTTAGCCTTTGGTGTGAACTGCAAAAGCCAACTGGGATTTTCCTCTCTCCCTGTTTCATCTAGACAAGCAGTGTTTAACCAAGACTTCTAAGTGACTGAAATTTAAAACTCTAATTCCAAGAAGTAGACAAGAGAAAAAAATTCTGCCCTAGATTTGAAGGAACTCTTTCATAGGAGGGAAAGGAAGGGTCTTCCTACTTCATATGCCCAGTGAAGTATCACTTTATTATCACTTTATTGGGGTCGGTGTTGGACAATGGGAGAGCAGGCAATTATCTGGAATCCAAACCTGGTGAAAACCACGATTATCTTATGCATATTAACACCACTGCATTCCTGGTTCAACACCCACTCCTCCCTGACAGAGCATAACCCAGCCTGCTCCTGTACCCAGAGCACTGAGCTCAGCCACACGAAGCCAGCGAGAGACAAGCGACAATTCCTTCTGCCCTAGCTGGGTCACAGCATGCTCCAGCACACAAACAGTCACTTGTACAGAACGGGTCAGATACTCCTCCTTAGGGCTCTCAGCAGGTCCAGAAGGTGTCATTTATTGCTGCCTAGGATATCAGCCTAGGCTAAGATATTTGTCTTGAAAGAGAGACCACACAGTTTAGCCCCCGAGTCATTTCTATCAAACTGCTATCAACAGGAAACATACAAGAAACAGTCCAGAAACCTCACTATTCACATCCTCTCCTCCCTCAGGAGAGAAATTTCCCTCTCTCATAAGTGAAGATGCACTTTTGACACACTTTTTTCTGTTTTCTTATCTATCATTTCTTATCCTCCACCCCCATTCATTGCAAGCTATCTGTACTTACTTTCCTCCTTAATATTAAAACTGAGACAGCCCCAGACTGTCTCAAATAACTGCTTTATCTCTGGCCATGTGTCTCCACAGACACAATGGCACAGCACAGCTACACCTGACACAGCTCAGGTTCTAGAAACCTCCATCTCCAGGGCAGTGTGGGACCAGGCATCGACTCCCACAGTGATGACAGGGATTAGCTGGCCTCTTCTCAGGTCTGTGCTGCTGGTCACAGTACCAGAGGCAGCATGGCACAGGTGGGCTCAGCATCAGCATAGCCATGTGAAGCAGCTCTGTAAGAAAATTTGCATATAACCAGCCTCTTGATAACTCTCTGAGGAACAGCACACTAAGGTTCTCTGTGCTGGCCTTGGGCTCGTAAATCCTGCCAAGCTTGGGAAGGCTGTGAGCAGTCAGACTAGGTCTCTCAACCTCATGTTGGGATCTCAGGCTGGAGAGAGTTTAGACACACCCAGTACCCTGAACTCCAAGAGAGCTCGTCAGCTTCCCATTTAATGCATGAATGCATAAAGCTGGCTTAGATCTAATACTGAACCTAAGCCAAACCCCTCCTGGCACCTGCTGAGGTGTCTCCCTATCTGGAAACAGCAGGAGACAGCCCAAGCCCAGGCAGCACCCATGCTGAGCCCTGAGTGGGAGCCTTGTGCCTCTCTGACCAAGCTCGTCCAGCCTTCCACTTCAGGTGGGCACTTCAGCCTCTCAACTGTCCAGACTAGCACTTGTCCACTCTAGGAGCAGTTGCTACGATCTTACAAACAAAAAACGTCAAGGCATGGAGTTTTCAGACAGTAGTAAACTTTGGTCATTATGTGGTATTAAGATTTTACCATACAAGAATTACATAATTTAGTTTTACACTGTGAATGACAGAGAGTAGGTATTCCCAGTACAATACTAGGAGCAGTAAAATTATTTCCCTGTGATTAGCACTTTCCTAGATAACAAACTTCATGTTTTTCCTAGATTAATGATTAATTACACAAAAAAAAGGCTGAAAAATAACCATTTAGGTTTATTTTGAAATACAGTATTTAATACCAAAATTGGGTATCACTAAAATTAAGCCTCATTTAATAAGCCACAAATGCTTATGGCAACATGTTCACGAGTCACTGAACTACTTTCTTACTCCTAGGGACATACATAAAAATCTTGGTACTGGTGAGTACGAGCATATGGAAAGAGCAACTGATTGAAATATAAGGGAATTAGTGAGAATGACTAAAAGCAGTCTAAAATAAATATCATCTTCCCTTTCTGTGAACTCCAAGCTTTGCTGAAAACTAATAGTCCAGCCCTTGAAAATCCATGAAAACAGGCAGGTATATCACCAGGAAAAGAATGGAGCCTCGCAGTGTTAACCATTAGATCTACAGAAGAATAGTGTTTAATGTTCACCCTCTGGAGTCTGGGTGGCTCTTTGCCCATCTCAGACTCACATGAGCTCTGCTGCCCTTGCACAGGCCAAGTCTCTGCTCCCAGACGGTGAATTAGGGCTCTGTCTGATAAAACAGATCTTGTCTGACCTAAATTTGTGATGTAACATAAGATGTAGGTGAGAACCCACAAAGTGTAAGAAAGCAGTAAAGGGGAAAGGCCACAAGCCTGTTTTATGGGGCAGAACCAAAACAAAGTGTCATTTCCTCATGGCTGAACTTCTGCATCTCCAGGCAGGACAGCCTGAGTTCCCCTCTGTTCAGAGATGCTTCCTAGAGGGAGTTTCACACCCATCCCCATCTTATGCATTTATGATTTTTCAGAAACTAAAGGGTAGAATAATTTAACCCCTTTCGATGACTGAAATGGGCTTGTATGTTCAATCAACACAAATATTTACTATCATTGCAAATGTGTAAGATTGATTTTAAGGATAAACTGAAGGTTCAACATTATTTCTAACTGTACCCAAGACATCTCAGTTCAGAAGATGAACATTACACACAGTCTGACTTTTAAAAAAATGTAAAAACTCTAGCTCTAACAGACATAAATACATATGTGAACTACAAAAATGAAGATTCTAAAATCTTCTAAAACATAAGATTTTTTAATCCTTTTTTTTTTAGAAGTCAAGATTTAGTTAGGACAGATAATTGCTCTCAAATGCAAACAAAAATTAAAATAATCAAATAACACCTAGGGGTAATATGAATTTAACAGCTCATCTCCTAATCAAGCTTGTCTTATAAGTTTTGTTGTATTTCACTTTACTTGTATTTTAATGAAATTTGCAGCACAGCCCAGTAAGACTGAAATAGGTTACTGTGCTGAGATGAACTGCTTCAGGGACTCTGGGGAAAAAAGAGCTGAGACAGGCTCCTCTACAGTCGTGCCTCATGCTGCCTTCATCTGTCAGCTCGATTCTCTACCAGCATGTCTGTGAACACAGGGACGGTGCTACAACAGCCTGTTATACATTTAATGAATCCAGACCAGGAAAAGAATATGGGAGGATTTTCTGTTGTGTTTTAATTGCATATTTCTTTGATAAGAAAGAGACTGAGGCAAAACCTCTTGCACGTAAGGCTACTGCCCTGGAGACAGTGTGGACTTTTTACATTCCCTTTCAAAGTACATAAACATGAGCCTGAGAGCAATAGCACAACAGAGAATGAAAGATGCCACAGGGGCAACACCAGACACTTCAGATTATCCTGAGTTCAAGATCCTTGGGGCAACGAGGGGTGCACACCACAAGCTCACTGCCCTGGACTTCAAGAGAGCAGATTTTGGCCTCTTCAGGTATCTGCTTGGTAGAGTACCATGGGATAATGCCCTGGAGGGAAGAGGGGCCTAAAAATATTCAAAGATCTCCTCTCCAAGCTCAGAAGCAATGCATCCCTACAAGGAGGGCAAAAACACCGGGAGGTTTGCATGGATGACTAAGGAGCTCCTGGGCAAACCCCAACATTCAAAAAGGATGTTCACAGAAGGTGGAAGCAGGGACAGGTAGCCTGGGAGGAATACGGAGAGATTGACCAAGCAACTGTGGACCTGGTTAGGAAAGTTAAAGCCTAGATAGAACTAAATTTGTACAGGGCAACAAAAAAGCTTCTATAAGCACATTTGCAATAAAAGGAAGATCAGAGAAAATGTGGGCCCTCTCCAGAAGGAAATGAGAGGACTAATTACCTGGGATATGGAGAAGGCTGAGGTACTCAGTGACTGTTTGGCCCCATCTTCACTGGCAGCTGCTCCAAGCACATCATCCAGATTGCAGAGGGTAAAGGCAGGGACTAGGAGAATGAGGAACCACCCCTGTAGTAGATCAGGTTTGAGACCCCTTAAGGCACCTGAAGGTGCACGAGGCCATGGGACCTGATGAGATCCATCTACAGGCCCTTAGGAAACCAGCAGATGAAGTTGCTAAGCCACTATCCATTACATTTGAGAAGTCATGGCAGTCCCATGAGGTTCTCACTGACTGGAAAAGGGGAAATATAATGCCCATTTTTACAAGAGAGAAAGAAGGAAGACCCACAGAAATACAGGCCAATCTCACCCCTGTGCCTGTCAGGATCATGGGCAGATATTCCCAGAAAACATGCTTAGGTACATGGAAAAGAAGAGGGTGATCGGTGAGAGCCAACACGGCTTCCCTAAGGGCAAATTGTGCCTGACAAACCTGATGGCCTTCTATGATGTCACAATATAAAGGTATTTTCTTGCTCTCAATTTGAATTTTGTCCACAAGACAATGCAATCCTCTCCATGTGGTTTTCCTGGCATTTTTTTCCACAGTTTTCTAGTCTGTAGTCTGTTTCTCCTCTGAATACAGCTGAAAACATTTTTAGTTCTCTGCTTCTTCCACACAGCTCTTTGAAAGAAATCTTTTGCTATCTTGCCACTACCAGTCACTTATCATCCCTCGAGAGCTCTGAGATTTCATTTTCTGGTCGCCTCCAACTGTCTGTTCTTTCTTACTATCTTGCCCAATGAAACCCTTACAGTGACTAGTGAAAGGAGGGGAGAAATACAGAACAAAGAAGGCTATTTCCAATTTACTGGAAACTTGAATCATACGGAAAAAATACACACTCAAAAGAGTATATTATAGCAAGGAATTACCACCAGACCAACTCAGCACATAGCAACCAACACATTGCAAAGCCAGAAGAGCCACTACACATGCAACTATTTAAAAAGAAGTCTGAATCAGTCAGCCTTCTCAACATGACTACACAGAAAGGCAATGTTGTCAGGCTGCCCCAAAGTTAGCACTATTTTGATACAAGAAAAGGTTGGAAATGCACTTAGAAGTCAAGCATGTTCACTGAGAGCACTGAGTCATACCACCCTCTCACTGGCAGGAGGCTCTGCTGCCACTTTCCCCACCTCTGCAGTCTGGTTTTGTGACCTGGCAGCTGCTCACACACCCAGAACAATACACCATCACTCCACAGACAACTTGCCATTTTGCAAATTTGATACATTTTAATTCTGCTTTTATGATTCAAAGATAAGTAACATTTGATAATGGACTGAGCTCAGAATGACCTCATCTTCAACTGTCACCATATATTGAATCAGCAACTGAAGTGGGACAAGTGCTTGTACAAAAATTATACAAAACTGTGACTACCATTAAATGATTACATCTCTGGGAGAGAGAAGTCACAGGCTTTTGAATTGTGCATTTATACCACAAGTAATTAAAACAGTAATTGTAAGTCAGTCCGAGTACCCATTTCCATTTCCTTTCCAAAAAGGTTGTTTCAAAAGATGAATAGAACATTAAAGATGTTTTGCTGTTAAAGATGGAAAAATCAGGTAGCAGACTTTCATTTACTTTATTTAAAAATAATTTAAAATCCTAACACATAATACAGTATCAGAACTCGAAGAACAGGACATTGATTTGTAGTCAGCTATGAATTTCCACACAACTATTTCCAATGAGCTACCACATAAAACAGATCTAAAATGTGTCCTCCCTAACACATTCCTCTACCTGTTCCCCATTCCAAGTTTCAGTAGCTTAGAGTTAGTGGTGTCTCACAGAATAAATCTGTATTTTTGGACACTGAAGCAGGTTAGAAGCACAGCAATGAATAGACACAGAAATTATCTAACAACACTGCTACTGAATACTGGTTGCTAAATGCAAACCAGGCATTAAGTGTGGGAGAGGAAAAAGTACAAGCTTGGAGCCTTCATTACAAATTCTTATTTTGAAAGGGGTAGCTTTAAAATTCTAATTAGGTAATCATGTCAGAGGGAAGGGAGGCTATCTTGAGTCCTGCAGGGATCCATGCTCAGTCTTATGCTGTTCAGGATATTCGTTATATCATGCTGTTCAGGATTGCTACTGGAAAAGGAGCAAACTCTGAGCCTTCTAGGGTTCCAAAATCATTGTGACTGTGAACATGGACACAACTAACTGAAGAAGGGCCTTGCAGTACAAAGTCAAAGCATAATAAAATAGCAAAATCAAAAGTCAAACAAAAATAGCTATATAATGAAATATCAATTTATTGTTAAAAATATTTATAATGAAATACTGAATTTATATTCAGTGTTTATTATTAAGTCTATGATTAGACAAAGGTCAGTGACAATCATCACTAGGTGAAAAAAAAACCAAACCAAATACTGAGAAAACAATTCAGAAGCAGAAGAGGATTTTTTAATGCGTATTTTATATACATATCTGATATTTACAGTATAACTCCATGATACAGCTGCATCTGCATGTGGTGTGTAATATTTGCCCTCCTTCAAAACCCTCTTTTCTCCCCAAAATCTCAGAAAAAAAGTCTACAGCCACACTGGGAAACAATTTTAAAAACAATCTTCCAGCATCTCTTTTCTCTCATGTAGAGAAATTCTTACTTCTCTAATTTGAAATAACATATATAATTTTAATAGATGGCTTTCTGAATAGACAGAGGTCTACAAATCCTAAATACAAATACTTTCTCACTAAGACTCACCAAAACCCATGATGAATTAATAGAGTCCAACTTCTGTTTTCTCAAAATGATTATGGAAGAGATCATATTAAAGATACCATATTCCAGGGAAAAAAACGAAAAAAAGAAATATTTTCTTTTTTTCTGCCAAATATTCCCTCTTTTGCAATACATTTAGCACTTCTATTATGCAGACATACTAGTTTTTGCACACATCTCTGACAAAGGGACTGGAGTAAGCAGTGATCTGCAAATTAATTTATATTAGCTTGTCACCATTAACAAGCTCAAAAATAAAGACAGCTAAATGTGCTTGTGCAGAGACTTCCTAAATGCAAGAGAGCCCAACATCAGCCAGACACACACTTACCATTTCCGACTGACCATAGCAGTAGCTCTGCTAATCAGCGAGATGAATGGATACGCAGTCTGTCAGAAAAGGGAACAAAGACCTGTGGCTACAGGCGAAAAGCTCCCTGCTCACTGAGCTAGGATGCTTCATTTGCATTATTCGAAGCAAAACAGCTCTTGTCAGGAGGTTTTTGACCACCCATTCTCTTTTATTTCACAGTGGAATTAGGTGATATTATCTATAGCTAATTGTTTGGATTCTTAGAACAGGCTGAGCAAGCAGTAACATAGGCTGGGCCACATTGGTTTAACACAGCTTTAAAAAACAGAAGGCTAGATCATCACCCTACTCACATCCGCAGCATTAAACAAACCCCTGTCCTTTTGGTCAGAGTGCCATGTCAGCCTCTTCAAGGAAAGACTGCATCCAGGAGGATCAGACTCAGTATTAGAATTTAAGCTTTCTAGAGCTGCCAGACCACTGGTTCTACATCCCCAGTTGGACAAGCACTCTTCTGCTTTCAGAGGAAACAGCTCGGTTTACGTACTAGCATGAGATGGCGGTAGTAGAGAACTTGGTAGACGTCCTGCTGTATTTACCTCAGCTCTGCAAGCTCACTGCTTAACAACTCTACCAGTTTCTGGCTCATTTGTACCCATGAGAAGAGCGGTACCCATTGCTCTGTGGCATTTAAATGAGTTGATGGGGTAAAAACATAGTGGAGGCTATCAGGTGTCACTCTGAAGTTATATCTATTTCACACGTGTATGTTTACCCCTTCCCTGCATCAGTCCAAAGAAAAGGAAATACCTCCCCTTTGCATCATGCTTCATACTAGGCTTGCCTGTGGCACATGTGCTCAGCTTGGCCAAGAGGCAGCACGAGGGCAACAAGGAATTTACTGGAGAACAAAACCAAGCCAACACCTGTAGCTCAACAGGCACAAGAGAAAGGGCCCATCTCTTCCCAGCAGCACTGTCACTCCAGGAAGCAATTATTGCTGCTCTGCTGTTCTATCACACCTATTCGCCTTGTATTCATTTCAGGGTACATGCTGTAAAATTCAAGAAACCCCGCTAATCCCATCTATTCAAGAGCAGAGGTGTAAAAGCCACGCAAAACACTGGTATGGTCCTTGATCAGGCTGTCATCTAAGAACTGAGAGCACGATGTCTCCAGGACTAATTCCTGCCTAGTTGAAACTGAAGGGTACAGGGAAAGCTGAGCTTTGCAGGAAGCCATGGGCTTTCTCAGCTGCTTCCTTGGTACTTAAGGACCATCAAATTTCATTGTCCATTGTATTTTTATCTCTTGGAACATAAATTGTATGTAGTCACTTAAAAGCTGCCTTCCAGCCGATTTTTACCAGAAATCATCCCCATCCTAAATTCCTGGAAAGTGGATTCTGACTTTCAGGTCTCAGAAATAATCATCATCCCCCACTGAAGAGCACATCAGCATCTATCTGGATACTCCCTAGAAATGGCAGATGGAGAATACTACAGGAATTTATCTTCTAAAAGGATAGGCTCTTATTATTTCCCTAACATTTAAAGTTCTTATGGCCTGTGGCATTTGGGAGCTTTATTCCAGTGCTCATAGAACAGAGTTCCACAGAAATGACAACTACACCAATGGGAAAACCATCTAGTTGTACTAAGAGATACGAACACAAGTCAAAGAATACAAGAATTTTTATTATTTGAAATAGAAGAAACCATCTACGTGCAAAGTACAGGCTGCAGTTTTTTTTCTTGTATATTTATGTGCAATACTAACACTTCACAGGTGCTTAAGTCTCTCCCCGCCTCTTAAGTTTCTACTTTTTCTTCCTTGGCCTGTATATATTAAATGTACCTTGTAATGCAGGAAATGCTGCCAAATGTTTCCCTAGGAAAAATACTAGGGTAGTAAAGGTTTGGAAGAAATCTTGCGAACAAACCAGATGTCAACATATTTGAATGAAAACAGGCATAATCTATGTGAAATACAAAAATTGGAATTTCCCTGGGGGGACAAAAAGGCATTCTTCCAGTTAAGTGTTAATAGGAAACCTTGGCTGCTGAGCACATCAAACAATTTAGCTTTCCAAAAGGAAACATTACCATTGTAAGAGACTTTCTTAGCCTGTCTATTCGGGAGTGCCATATTTCAGGCATTCAGAGCATAAAGCAACGACAACAATGCAGAGTCACATGAAGTTGTTCAATGCCAGCTGTGTAAGCTTCCTGAAATTTCCATCACCTAAAGGTCAAGAACTTGGGGTACTGTGCATATGAGGCCTTTGAGAAATTATTTGGAGCTCAAGCGCCTGTAAGATTTTTCTTGTGGCTCATTACAAAGCTAACACTTGACTGATTTCCTTGGCAATGTGACATGTTTTCCACATATGTTCTGCTGTGCAGGAAATGCATTTGGTCTTTTCTGCTGGTTTTGGAACCAAGTAGCTCTCTGTCATAGCAAAAACCTTATGGGGGTATGATGGACTACAGCAATTTCTGATGTTACCAACACAAACCAGATCGTTTGTAACAATCCTGACTCAAGAAACTATCTACTTTGAAAGTTATTTAAAAAATAATCACAATTTGGATTTTCAATTCCTATTTTAAATTAAAAAATTGAAGTCATCTAACCTGAAAATATCAAGGATTTGGAAAATGGTATTTTGCCAAGACTAATCCTAATGTGCTCAGTTTTAAACAAGCACACATAACCCAGCAAAATGTAGCCTCTGGCTTAAAAACAATCCTGTATTAAAGCCATAGGTAATCTGTCTTACATAATGCTATTTGCATTTTGTAAATCCTGTTAAAAATACTTGTGACATCAAATCAATGTCTTCTAATCACAAATGCAACATCCAAACCAGGAACCATGTAGTAGACCTCGTTTGGGGCTTCCTCTTTATTTTATGAATAGTTCTTGTAGCATTTGTGGTATACATAAACAGCACAGTAGAAATATTAATCAAATTAGAGAATTATCATCATTTATCCTTGGAAATTAAACTAGAGACTAATGTTCCAGTCTGGTGAATTACTCACATGCATGGGATGGGATGATAACACAAAGTTTTGCCACTAATAAAACAGATCATGATTTTACGGTAGGAAGTTACTATTAAACCTTCTGCTAACCCACCTTATCTCACTTAAATTTTGAACAAGAATTCAGTTTGTAGCATAAAAAAAGTCCCAGAAAGAAGGTAGATACCCAAGTACACTCCACAGGTCCCAATTCAGCCTTAGAAGCTCCTAGAGATTCAACTTCATTCCCCCAGCTGTGTACACAGCACATATTCTGGGTAGATAAACACTCACCTTTGGTTTAGCACTCTACAACTTTCTAAGTCAACGTGATTAAGCACCTGAAAATCTGTAAGAGTTCTCTGGAAGAACTGCAAAACTCAGATGTGATAGGGAACACAACTCCTGACAAACAGAAACAGTGATAATCCTGCCCACTTCTTCATCAGCAAGGTAGCTAGAGCGCATACTTAAGGACGGGAGATCCAACTTCAAGTTCCACATGAGAAGAGCTGACTGAACAGGGCTGCTGATGGTTTATTAGAGAATACAGGCTCATTGGAGAGTATAATTTGGCATACGATCTCTGCCAGCCATTCGTTCCCTGCTGCACAGGGGCTCAGGGCAGATGGAAACTTTCACGTAGCATGCTCTGGGTCCTGCCAGTTAGAAGAAGCCCAGCAAAAAAAAACAAAAAACAAAAAACAAAAAAAAAACAACAACCAAGCAACCAACAACCAAACAAAAAAACCACCCAAACAAACAAAAACACCAAAAAAAACCCCAAAAAACAAACAAACAAAAAAACCCCACAAACAAACAAAAAAAAGACCCCAAAACAAAAAAAACCCACAAAAAAAAACCAACAAAAAACAAAAAAACAAACAAAAAAAACCACAAAAAAAAACAAAAAAAACCCAGCCCAGCACCAGGATCTCCCACTTCTTCTGTGACCCAGTCACTGGGAAAAAAACCAACCATTCTTTCTTCCAGTACTCTGAAATGTCTGTCCATGGAAAAATTACAAACAGACTTGTTCTGAAATGGACAGAAGACAACAGAATAATCAGAGAGTAGTTAAGGTTGGAAAGGATTTCTACAAGTCACCTGGTTTAAACTTTTGCCTCTCACTCTGTTCAGCACAGGAATAAATTCAAAGTTAGGTACAATATCCTAATGATTCCTTAATGCTTTTAAGGGAAGACAGACAAGGATTTCATTGGATTGGTCTTCAGAGAGTTCCTGTTTTTCAACACAATGAAAAATGCTAAAAACAAAGATCTCTTGTGCAGTTTTAGCCTATACCAAATAGTTCAGATTCTGGAAAAACTGAGTCTAAGTTATGAAGACAGGACTCCACTCTTATTATGCACAAACACACAGTGAACACTATGTTTACAGATATGTTCAATAATTATACTAACATTTGTCAGAAGGATATCCTAGAGAGTCCAATAGGGTTCCAGGCCCTGAGCTGGTTTAGTTTAGCCTAACGTTCTCTTTACATTTGCAGACACCAGCACTGCATGTCCTACCAAGTTTGGAATACACTCATCATAAAAAGTGTCCCAAAGGTCTCATCTCTGATAGCAGCTAAAAGCAGATGCCCGAGGGAAAAGGATACATTTGTGGCAATACCCTCCCAGCCTTCATCATCTGAAAGCTCAGAGGCCTGACGGAATTTCCCTTTGCTCAACCCTACTGCTATACCACCTTGAGGAAGAACTAACATTTTTACACCATATTGTCATCAGAATAAAGACATCCAAAATCAGAAGCTGTAGTATACTGTTTGGAACATTACATGCTGTTAGTGGCAATGGCTGTGAAGTTAGCAATTAACACTAGCACAGAAACTACTTAAAACATAGTGTGCTTCCAGGAAGACAGCACAATACCATAAATTTTTTTCCAGAAACTTTGTAAAATGTGTATCAGTTCCTTTATTCTGATTTTACTACCAAATTATGGTCTAAACCAATATACTTTTTATTGTGGCAAGATATACATAATTTATATTTGTGGAGTAAAATAAAATTAAATTCAAGGCACTGTACAATTACCAGGTATTAGGGCTGTGTCTGTGTGCACACCCAGCACACTTTACCAGCCTCCAGCATGGACCAGGAACTGTTCAACTGAAATATCTCAAATCAGTCGCTTGTTGCATTTGCACAGCATGATGACTGAATAAACTCTCACCTGCCTTTATAACAAGGCAGCTGGTAAACAGGACTTCTTCAGCTGGGAATAATGGACAGTCCCTGAAGTTTCCCTAGGCAGCTCCAGCTGTGCACAGGCCAACTGGAGTTGCTTGCAAGCATGAACAGCATCTGACACCGAGAATCCAGCATTCCCAGAGACTCCCTGAGGTAGCTGAAACTCTTCCTATTTACATAGCAATCTCCTGTGTATAACCAAGACAGACAGGAAATAAAAGTTCGTAAAGAGCTTATTGCAAACTGAAAGAAACAGATCGTGCATAATCAGCAGAAAATACTTCATGGAGCCTCACTTAATCCAAATGAAGAGACTGCCATCACCATCTGGTAAAGGACCATCAGACCCTATCCAAGAGATTAGATTCCCCCCATAAGCATTACTAAACACAACAGAAACCAGTCAATTACTTTTCCCATTCACTCTTTAATCAAACAGCTGTCTGACCATGCAACAATATTGAGAAAGTTATTTGGAGACAAGGGATTACATTGTCTTTTTCAAGGAAACACTATGGTCATCTCACACAATTTGTCAAAGCCTAGTTCATCTGCATCTGTGTTGCTTCCTTAATGGTTTCCAAATTAAGGTTTTTGGCACAGTACCTAGAAATATTTGTTTTATCAAAGTTGCACTGAACTAAATGACAGAAAATTCAAAAAGCCCAATTTGAGCTTCAGATCAATCCTAGAGGCATTATTTCCATTTTACATAGGCAGTAGACCAGATAAAAGCCAGAAACACTGAGACATTTCCATGTAATCTTAAAATAATGACACCAGATGGAAAAATTGAACTTGACACATTTCTCATACATTTTTCTCAAGTAGCTGAAATAAATTCACTGTATCACCAATGTTCCTGCAAGTACTTTAAAATACTACCCAGACAGGATCAGAACAGTATTTCCCAAGTAAAGGTCACACCTACCATTCACATTTCAGGTTCTCAGTCAGTCCAAGTGTGATCAACTTCACAACTCTGGCTTCTCAAAAAACCCAATCACTATAGACAAGTTTGTTTTTATTTTGATTTCTTTATATATACTGTTAGGCAACTCCAACAGTTTTCCTATTCCTTAAAGATCAGACCTGTACACCATGACTGCTTTGAATCGACAGTGATGAGCAGCAGTAATCTCAAACACAGGTCACACCTTAGGACTAGCTGGGAACCAGTGCTGATGTGCACAGCAGAGTCATCGCCTCAGAAGGTGTCATTCCCCACCCTCATTTCCTTCCCTAAAAGCATAGTTTTATTTCAATTATCCAAGGCAGTAAAGGGGTCAGATAATTATTAAAAGGGGAAAAAAAGCCAGAGGAATAACACATGCATACACATAGTAAGTCACAGAAGAACACTCAGCAGTGCAACTGATATCAAGGAGGTCAGTTGTACTTTTGACTGTGAATGGACACAAATCCCTTCACTAATAATGACCTCAGATCAGACTGCACAGCATAAAAAGTAACTCTCCTGCTCTCTAAGTTTGCTCACAAGAAGTCAATTTGGGCACTTCTACATTTGTAACATAGTTAATACACAATACACAGTTAATACACAGCCTGAAAAATAAACAGAAATAACCTTAGCAGAAATCACAGCTTGGACAATCAACAGAATTACATATAACAGAAAGTTCTTTATTTAAAACTACTGTATGATGACACTTCTAATGATTACAACTTGCCAGTGTAACACTAAAACCACTATCAGTTCCTGGAACAGTTGGCTGGATGTGCAAGGGACGCTCCATCCACACAGACACCCTGCTTCAAAGAATAAGGAAAATGAATGAAATCTCAAAATTCACCACCTTTTGTCATCAAGCCTTGTATCTAAGCAGTAACTTCATTACAACAGAGTATCATCCATTCATGCTGAAGTCAGTGAGGATAACCTGGCTGTGCTGGTTCTCCAAACTCCACTCTCCGTATTAGTGGCAGCACCCTCAGCCATCTGCAGGATATTACATTTTCTTTACAGCACAATTGTTAGCTTTCCAGTACTGAAGCTACTGAAGCACTATTCAGAATTAAAGTAGTTTTATCTAAATCTAAGTTTTCCTTTCCACATCCCCAATAAGATGAATCAACTCAAATGCAGCTTCATTAACAGCAAAGGAAACTTTTGGTGAGCAAGGTGTGCTACATGAAGTGCTTCTGAAAGTGGAATACTTATGCTAACCATGTCCTACATACGATTTTTAACCTGTGGTTAAAACAGTAACATAATTTACCAATATGAATATATTTGGTGGAGCAAGCTTTAATATTCTTGAAAAACATAAGTGCTGAAAAACTGTACTGCATAGTACCTGTCAATTGTGTCTAGAAGCTGTAATCATACATTACAATCTCATTAGGACTTGTAATGTATGGATAGATAGCCACAGCCTCAGAGAACACACAGAAATTTGCAAAGTAATTTTATATGAAAACTCAGAAGTCATTAGACATTAGATAACAAGGGTTTTAAGACACTTCAAAGTCTGACTGTCTGATTACAATAAAGTATGTAAGCCTTCTTAAAAGGAAACTGTAAGTTTTGTTTTACATTTCTGTGCCTACTAACACACAATTGCACTCAAAGTAAGATTTACATACTAATTACTTGCCTATGCCTGAATAGCAGGTATTTAAAAATCTATCAGTGGATGGTAGAAACAGCAAAGAAGGGATAAAGAAGAAAAGGGAGTAAAAAATGTTGCTCTTCTGGGTCCTACTTACAGACTTGCAAGTGTTTCAATTTGAGCTCCGCTCAAGTCTTTGTTAGAGGATTAGTGTTAGGAAATTGAATTATGTTGCAAAGGTTGAGTTACATTTTCAGTTCTATCCAAAAGTGATGACTTTGTTTTTTCAAAGATACTCAGTGTTAAAAATTATCAATAGCTCTATTTCTGATAGCTAATACTTGAATGGCAATATATTGAAAAGTAATAAAATGTTTTAAATTCCAAGTCATATTTCAAGGCTGACACAGTATCGGTTCAGTTCCTTTTTTCATTAATTATAAAACTACATTAATAGTGAAACTGGGGGGAATTACTGTAATTATAATCAAACAATTAATTATTAAATGAAAATTCCTAATTCCACTAATCTCAATTCTATTTTTGAAAAAATCAAAAATTAAAATAGTGCACTAGCTCACCATAGTGAATTATAAATTCTTTCCTGCAACCACAGATTTTTATCTTTGATTAATAAAAGCAAATATTCACCTACTTTAAAATACACTTTCAGAAACACATCTCACTTCATCCTTTACCATCCGGGATAATCCAGGCACACAACTCCAGGGATGAGCTTTACTCTGCATCTTCAGAGAAATATGTTCTTCTACTATTTTGGAATTTGCATTTCAGTGTTCTGTCGCAACTCAGATCTGTGTAGAATAATGGCTGGAGCATAGACCAAGGCACCTCCACTGAAAGGTCATTTTTCCACTTGTGAGCAGCAAGTAAAGGAACAGATGTGCATCCTTTATGAGAAGCATCTTACAAATTATTTTTTTGAACTCTTTTTTAAACTTAATTCTTCACATAATTCAGGCAATACTTCAGAGTTACGAGCATCACTGACTAAAACTACAACTTGACATCTTGTTTCAGTAAACAAGAAATCATAGCTCTATTCTGTTAATACCTATTTGTGTGTATTTAAATAGACCTCTTCTCTTTGCTCTGTCTCCTCTCACTTTATCTTCCCGTTTTCTTCTGGTTTCAGCACTTTCTTCTTCTCTCTTCCATTTCAATAAATACGTCTTTTTACTGACAGTCAAACCAGGAAGCTATCTAGTTAGCAATTTGAACTTTCCCATCTATAATAATAAAAATAATGGTATTTATTTACTTTATCTTGCTGTCATGAGTACGGTTAGTAACTGCTAGGCTGTCTCTCTATATAACCTCAGTTAAACTAAGCAGGTATAGGAATTCACAGAAATGTCTCACTCTTTTAGGGCAGCTTTACCTCAGAAAAGAAAACACACATAAATATCTGTATAGTGTAATGTACACAAAGACTAATCTTCCTCCTAATATGAACTTTTGCATTAGGCCTGGCAGCCACTTAACTTCCAACAGATTGTGATGTTGCAGATGTTCTCAGCAATAGTGTTTCTCTCACTGTATCTAAGGGACAGAATTGAGCCCCTGGAGAGAGCTATCAAGTTTCATAACTTTAGCCAAATTTCTTTTAAAAGAGGTGCAAAAATCACCCAGTTACTAACTGCAACTCTGGTTTCATTTTGAGGTGTTTCTAGGCTTCCAGATATGGGGGGCAAAAAAGCTGGGCACATTATTCAAGTGAATGATTTATCAAGATTTTTATATTCATAGTTAATTCCCGTGATACTCTTTCAAGTGCCTGATCCTGTCAATTCTGCTAGCACATTTTCCTGGATGTGATAAGAAACCTACTCCCATATTTCAATGCCAAGAGGGCGAGAAGGTTGTGAATTACATAAAACTTCAGTAGTAACTTGGAGAAATTCTTCCAGATAAAGTTTTGGGGATGATATCTGCAAACCGTCTTACAAAGGACCTCTCCAGAAATCCTGCTGTTAAAGGGCACTGTGCCTGCTGGAAATGACAGTGGGGAGATTGGAAATCTGGGGCAGCATTTAAGGCTGTTTGATGATGCTTCACTCCAGCATAACTGGTAGAGTTGAGACCCCCAGAAAGCAACCAAAGCTTTTAAGACATAAGAACACTGAGGCTTCGAAACAATGGGTTAAAGGCTTTTCTTTCTACACAAAAACAGTCTAAGTTTTAGCAGAACACAATTCAAAGAAGAGACAATGTCGCTGTAACTTGAGGCAGTGTGTGAGCAGTAAAACACAAAACATGACTTGCTTTAATTAAAACACCTACATTCCTATCAAGTCAGCTAAATAAAAATTATTAGACATCATCTTTCACTAAAAGCTACACTACAGTCTTCCTGAAAAAGACTACTTTATTGATGCATTTAATTTTAGGCCCATAACACTAAATAATTTCCATAATACCCTGAAGAGCAAAATTATGAAGTTTAAAGGACATAAATGTTATTAATAAAATAAAAGTATATGCAAATCCTGGTGTATATCTGGGAAAACATGAAATTTAATTCAGAGAGATTCTTTATTCTTTCAACTATAAGGGAGAAACTATTGAGAAGGGAGTGTACTTATAATTTTCAAATGAAAAACTGCTTGAATTAAAATTACTGGACTCAATATAAAGGCAAATGAGTTAAGTTTAAGAACTCATTATTTACAGGTCAAACCACATGATCTGATGAACTACTCTGACTTCTACTGTAGAAATGCAAAACCTCAGGTGAGTTCCAAGCAGATGTATTTACTTTCATCTTAAAAACTAAACAGTATTATATTTCTATCAATGTATGAAATTTTGCACATTTTTACAGCATTATTTATTCAGTCATTATCTCACTGCATTTTTACAGGCATAGACTCTAAGGATTTTGGGTTGGAGTCATTAAACAATGTGTCTGCCCTCTGGTGGTCACACTCTCTTTTTATGTGTTCCAACATTTTTATCTCTTTTTGAGTTAAAAATGCACTTTATACAACTACCACCTACAAGGTCTAATAGATATTGAGCTTTTGGTCACCTTGGACTGGCTTGCTTTCCAGTTATGCAATTGCCTACATTTCAACTTTATCATGCAAAAATAGCTCACATACAAGTTAAGATATTCTTTGTTTTGTCTCTGTATAGAACCAAGTTTAGATACAATTTTTAAAGCATTCCAACTACAGAAAAGTAAAAAACACACATAAATTTCAATTTATATTGAGATTATAAATTTGGTGTTGTCTGGGAAAGATGTTACACCTCATAATACATTGAAATGTTGGCTACTAGACTCCAGGGTCTATACATTAAATCCTTCTGAGGGAAAACATGGATATTTAAAAGACTGTTTGCACATTAAAGGTGTCAGAGCTGCACTGCATAGAAACTTCTATAAATTCACAATCATCCCAGCAGGTAAAAGGCAAACCAAGGTACATACAGCTCCAATACAAATGATTAGTTCCCTCACAAGACAAAGTTGTCCCAAACACCCTTGCAGTAGCACTTAGACTGAGTTGCAGCAATAGTGATAATAGTTCTTATCTGCCTCTATGCCCTAATCAAACCTAGGCCAAGGGAATAATAATGACACCTGCATCAGAAAGAAAAGCTTGGCAGACATGGATTATCTGTAAGAGCCTCAAGAACATAGAACAGAACCATAGAAACACCGTGTTGGAAGAGGTTCTCAAGGACCATCTGGCTCAGCCTGTCTTGGCAACAGCACAGTCTAGACAAGATGGCCCAACAATCTGTCCAGCTGCATCTTAAAAGTGTTGGGGAATGAACTACTTCCCTGGGGAGATTATTCCAACGGCTGAATTTTCTCATTGTAAAAAACTTTCCTCCTGTGTTCAATCAGAATCTCCCCAGGAGTAAATTGCACCCATTGCCCCTCATCTTTTCCACGTGACTCTGTGAAAAGGGAGTTTCCATCTTCTTTGTAGCCACCCGTTAATACTGGAATATGGTGCTAAGGTCTCCACCAAAGCCTTCTCTTCTCAAGGCTGAACAAACCCAGTTCTCTCAGCCTTTCCTCACACGGCGCTTCGCAGTCCTTGCACCGTCTTTGTGGCTCTTCTCTGGTCCTCTCCAGCCCATCCACATCTTCCTTGTGTAACGGGGACCAAAACTGAACACAGTATTCCAGGTATGGCCTGACAAGCATCAATATACTCCTTCCACCTTCATTGCAAAGGTATTCCCTATCTTTGCTTGTCTCTGAACTTTGCTATAAATAAACAAATATGCCGGCAAATGGAAGTAGGAATTTTTATATTTGATAAAAAGACCATATCTCTGGTCACAAGGCCTCTTCTCTTCATGACTTACAGACTTGATCACTGCAAAACTGACATGATTTCTTTTCACTCCAGAGAAAGCAACGACTTCCTCAAAACATGACAAGACTCTACAACACGTCAGGATACTGGCTCTGGCTTTTAGTGCTACTCAGAACTCAGTTTATTATGCGTAAAAAGGATTGTCATCATGTCCTGAAACTATTTAACATCATCAACAAACCCAGAACACACTGCAACCATGAAATTATTCAAAAATGAAAGTGCTCACTACCCATGGAGAGAACACAACTCTTCACAACAGCTGGACCAGAACACAAAACCTACAGCTCCAAGACTCAAGAATGCCTAGAGGCCTCAGTTTATTCAGCATTGCATGCAAAAAGTTCCATTTTTGTTGTCTTCTCTTTAAATGCAGAGTCCCCTCTTGTAAACTTACTCAAATCCTGTATAATTTTGAAAGGATGGGAAAGGAAAAGGAATATATCTTGCTTTTCTGAGCTTCAGTAGTAATTACATAGTCACAAGAGATAAAAAAAACAGTAAAATGGCTAGCACAGCCTATCAACATCTCATCTCTCCTGATGGGAAAACAAGGTTTTGATTTTTTGTTGCCATGTAACAAATGCAAAAAATATACCAAATTCAGCTGAGC
Organism: Origma solitaria; assembly: GCA_013397895.1. Classification (NCBI taxonomy): domain Eukaryota; kingdom Metazoa; phylum Chordata; class Aves; order Passeriformes; family Acanthizidae; genus Origma; species Origma solitaria. Next base: position 666,357 of record VZRL01002171.1, read on the forward strand.
CGACAATTTGAAAATTACTTCCATTTTAAAAGGGCACGAATACAAGAGGATTTAATATGGTCTTTCTTTTTCCAGAGACCACAGCACAAGTGGTGGTGGTGGTGGTGGTGGTGGTGGTGGTGGTGGTGGTGGTGGTGCTTGGTGGAGGGACCAGCAGATTTCCACTTACTCTAAGTGGCAGTAACAAAGCGACTAAACCTGTTTATCCCACGCAAAGAAGAGCTGCGGCCAAGCTTACCTCTTCCTCCTATCACTTGAAAAATTTAAGAAGGAACGCACATCAACCACCTCCTGCATTTTAATTCTCCTAGAGATATGAACAGCAGAATGGTGGGAAACCCTACCTTTTAGTCCTTCCAAACACTGGAGAAATAGTGAAGAGAACCATCTATCTTGTTACAAAGGGTAAGTTGTATACAAGCCTACTGAGGAACAGCACTGAATTCTAAAACACTCTTGAAAAGCGGTCCTTCTCAAGGTTTGTTTTTCCTCTTCTTTTGAACTTTGTTAATTGCTACAATATTCAGTGGGAAAGCCTTCCCTTGGCCAGCACCTGTGCTCTGGTCAGTTAACTCCATGGAACGGTTCTCCACCAGCAGAACTGTTTCCTGACTCCAAACCTGGTACAAAAGCTGACTTTTGCACTCATTGATTACATACACTGCCTTTGCAAATACACAGACACACACAGAGACCTACAGTGTTGTGACATTGTAAAGGCAATCCTTTACATGAATCCTCAGAATCATGTTGGACAAACACAGCAGCATTGAAAACACAGAAAAAAGGAATTCTGCAGTCAGAGGCACAGATGAGAAAAAGACAGTCTCTACTCCTGTATAAACACTGTCAGCTCCTCACTTAGGTAACAGTCTAAAGGAAAATGGTATGTTAATATTTTGGGTGCCTGTCTGGAAAAAGTTAATTAGTGGCCAAAGACCAACTCACACAACCAGGAAGTTATGGATCAGCTTTTGTTTTCCTCAAACAAGCTGTTGAACAGTAACAATTACATACTTTAAACCCGAGGAAATTAAAAGGTCATGTATATCTACTGGTGCAGACAAAGTATTAGGGCAACTCGATTCCCACTGGGATGCATCCAAATTCAGCAGTCTTACATGAGTATTTACAGAATTTAGAGAGACTACATCTGTACCAATTCTGTCTGATGTAACTGACAATTTAGACAGCTAGTTCCTTTCTATTGAGGCTGTTTTTTTAAAGTTATCACATCCTCATAACTTGAACTAGCCTTTTTTTCCTCTCTTGGCTATTTTTATGCATCTGAGATGCTCTGCATCAAACGCTGCTTTTTTTAATATAAAGTTTAGTTGCTTAAAGTAGAATGGGGGTACTGTGAGCTCTTACAGAAACATTTTATAATTCAAGCTGTTATGCTTCCATACTAAAAAGTTAACAAGGGGAAAGCTGTAATCACATTATGAATTGAGCCATTTCAAAACCAAAACAGTGTAGGAAAACAGTGTATTCACAAAATGAATACCAAGATACATCCCAATTCACACAGCAAACAAAAAAAAATTGAAAGCTTCTTAACAACGGTTAATAGAGGATCCAGATGAACATTTCTGTACTTATTCAACATTTACTAGAAGGGAAAAGCTAAAGATCAATCTAGAGGAGTATTTGCAATGCAATTAGGCTAGACAAGTAAGTCTGAATGTATGCCAGCTGCAGGGGTCTGCCCTTAATTCACACAATCAAATGTCTAGTGTGTCGCACAGTCTAGCATCAGTATCTCCAGTATTAAAAGTCTCATCAGATATGCACTTGTTTACTGAGCATCTAATCAGGGTCTGAGCACATATCTAGCTGTATCTTCCAGCAGTCTATATGCCAGTCCATCACCATCTGTCAGTTAAAGCTCCCACAGACAAAAAAAAAAATCAATTCAAACAAATGTGTACGGCGCTCAAACTAAGCTATCATTCACATTTCAATATGAGACTTGAATTCCTTTTCAGTGTTCTTCAACTTTGACCCAGCTCTACCCCCTCCTTCACTGAAAAGGGCAAAGACAACAGCCCAGCAAGTGGGACAGGCAAAACAGACCTCCTTTGTTCACTTTTTCCCTTTCAGTTTTCTATTGAGGTAAATAACTGAAAGCTCAGCCAGCCTCCAGTAGCTCAGAAGAAAGCAATATAGCTAGCTTGCAACTATCCTTTCCTGGTTAACAAACCAGAGGACAAAACTTATGGTTCATCATGTTAATCTTATTATTAGACATTAACTCTTTACAAATTCCCTTAATATTACATTTATGACACAATATTCATAAATGAAGAAGTTGCAATGTCTTTAATACTAAACTGAAGAGGCAATACACACACCAATTTAAAATGCAACAAATTATCACTGCAGAGAAAGTATAACGGAATTTTTAAAATACTATCAGCCCACTCAGGAAGGCAAAATCAAATTCATTGCATATTGCCCAACACACAACCTCCTACATGATTCCCTCAGCTTTCATTACCAAGATACACTTTCCTCTGCATGACTTCTCATTTTACCAACTCTGTTCATAAAACATGAAAAAATGAACAAGTCTAGTGAAAACTGAACAGCACAATTTTACTGTACTATTTCAATATAAAGGAAGTTAAGTAATCACAATTCAAGGTGATTTGAGACAAATTAATAAAAGTACAGAATAACAGCAATTTCACAGGCACAGAAAAAACAGATTTAATTTTTAGGCTGATTGAGCTATTTGTGCTGTGCAATAACCTATTAAAAAATGCCAAACCCCTAGTGTATTCAATACCTTTTATGTACAGATACCATGGCAAGTCATTTCCTTAAAGCAGGAAGAATGAGCAGACATGCAACACCTTTTCCTGACTTGAAATCGGAATCCTCAAAACAATTAACTCTGACAATTACAAAAAACATCTCATTATCCCCAAGAAACTCTTAACTTGGTCACTAAATCTTCTGCTGTCACTTCTTTGAACACCAGAAAGAAACACCACAGTGCAACAAGCTAGCAGGAGGTATCAGTATGCACCAGTGGATTTGTTATTTCATTTTCTGAAAATAAAGACCATTTAAAATAGCTGAATTTTCTTATTACAGCCCTTCTTATCAAACAAGATGTGGTATATGTGATAAGTAATATACTTTCTTCAAGAAGATAAGGAACAGTAACTAAGGCTCAGATTCTGGTGATCTAATTCACCTTGAACATTATTACTTTTGAATAAATTTCTGTGGCCAGTAATGCTAATGACAGAACTAAGATGCTAATGATTAGTTGTGGATTTATCCGTGAGTTGTGAAGAGGGTTTTAGCTCCATCCTTAGCACCAGCTGGTATATACTACCCCACCATCCAATATGGTCACACAGCTGTACAGTTTGCCTTTAGCTACACTGCCTTTGCACAACCCAGAATGGGAATTCATTCAATGGATCCCAAGTTCTGTCACCACCAAGCAGCTTTCTGGGTTTGATTCTTTACATTCAATATTCTCAGAATGTAACACTTTCCCAGTTCTATACTGATATAGTCTGACAGCTAATTTTAGACACCCGAGAGAATTGCAAAGTACTTTGAAATTCAAATAAGTAACTTTCACAGACTTCAGCATCAAACTCTTTAGCAGCTCTGGTCGCTTGTATTGCGATTTCTATTCAAAACTAAACAAATGCCTGAGGTGTAGTCACACAAATGATAATATCAAATACATTAGACAAATATTAAAAAGATGCTGCACCTGTAAGTCAGTTTTCTGATTTCTAGGTCCTTCGAGCTATGTAACACTAAACTATCCTTCTCTTTCCAGCTGATATCTTTTGCCAAAGAACAGCAGCAAGATCCGCCTCTTGCCATATAAGCTGCTCTTAAACTCAAAATACAGTCCAGATGCTTTCTGATGTTGTACAGTGATCTGTTTTATGCGGAGACCCATATAACTACTGTCCCTATATTATCACATCTATTACATTAAATTATGGAAGATGTTGAAATGATTAATAGTGCACCTGTTAGATATAATGAAGTTTTCACATTTCATCTACCTTTTCCAGAATATACTTAATTAAGAATCAAAATCAGACACAGAGAAAGAAATGCACAAAGACAGGGAACATTAGAAAAAAAGAAACCCAGGTGTTTAATACCAGCTTCTTCACTCAGTAGGAGGTTGTTTTGAATAGACACACAAAAGCTGAACCTTTATGGATAAAAGAACATCTTGTTATGATCCATAGGTTTCACCGCAGAGCTATACATCACACTTTTCATTGTTTTATCCAACTACACAGACAACTAAGCACTAGCATTCCTTTCACACAGTACTTGTCAGTATGGAACACCCTTATTGACTGGGCTGAAGCACACTCTGATCTTAAATATTTAAACAGCTTGGCATTTCTATTCAGGTACTGTTTACACTTAGACTCCGAAGCCTTGGTTTAAACACATTTCAGACATCAAAACTAACACATCTATGCTGGTGACCTCAGTCACAGCTGAAGGTTTGGTTAATTATTAGTTTATAACCAAAGAGACAAGCGCATTCGCTGCCCAGACTTCACCGTGATATTCTGCATTAATCGCCATCAAGACGCAAAACAAGGGAAAACACGAAAAGCCGGCGATTCAGACACATTGTAGCTATTTTACGCCCGAACAAAATCGTAATTGTAAGGGGGAAAAAAAAGCCCCAACAAAAGAAGGGGTGATAAATTAAGGCGCAAGAGACGAAACGCGGACGGCGGCACTTCAGCACCGACAGCTCCTTCTCCCGCACACGCCCGGCCCTCGCCCCCGCCGGGCAGCGCACGAAATGGCGACCGAGCCCGCCCGGGGATGTGGGCGCGTCGCAGCCGCGGAGCGACTCC
>VZRL01002171.1:671718-724684 GCA_013397895.1 Origma solitaria
CCGGGGCCGGGGCGGGGCGCGGGTCCCTCGCACCTGAGGGGGCGCGGGCCGCCTCCATCTTGGGCATCTCTGCCTACCTCCGTCTTTCGCTCCATCCTTCGCTCCCTCCCGGCGCCACCCGGGTTAAAACCATGGTGGAATCGCCATCGTGCCACCGCTCAGGGGCTCCCGGACCGACTGGGTGACCGGCCCGGCCCTGAGCCTCCCTAGCGGCGCGGGTCCCGGCAGCCCCCCGGGCCCCTCCTGTGCCCTCCCGCGGCCGGGGACTGCCGAGCGCTCTCCGGGCAACCCCCAGAGCTGCCCCCCCGGCGAGGGCGGCGTTTTAAATAGCCGCATTATTTTAGCCCGGCAGTGCCCCTCTAAATAGATGGTTTCAGCGAGTTCCCAAACTGGAGACAAGGATATTATTTTACACTCGAGAATTGTCCTGTTGAACTCGTTAAATTTACAGTTCGCAAGTTCACGAAGGCGGGCGCTTGGATGCGATCCCTCAGAGGGGAGCTCTGGGTGACACCATTTGGAGAAAAGTCGGGACCGGGGCTTATTCCAAGTACACCTTTTTGCTGAACACACCTCTCACAGTGCTCTCTCTCCTTCCGTTTCACGTCGTGCAGTTCATTTAATACACGACGTCAGAAATCATTTTAATGTAATTTTCAGGCTTCCGTGGGCTGTGCTCAGTATTGCTCAAAATTAATCCAGCTATACATTTTACACGTAGTAAATGTGATTAACTGCTGCTGCTGAACTTGCCTTTGGATCAGCTGCTGTAGGAATAGCCTTTTGTGCGTTGCAAGGTGGTGACTTTTGTAGTGGTTAACTATTATGCATTTCAGGGAACAGCTCTCAAGGTGAACTCCACGGTGATAACTTAATAGTGCAAAACACAATGCTTAAGGCAAGCAAATATCCCTTACCCTGCATCACTGCAGAAACCATATTACGGCTGGCAAGTTAAATCTGAGCATCTGACCTTCTGAAAGCAACACTCGAGGTGAATAACAGATTCTATAAAGGATATAGCACATGCATATAAATATCCAAGGGTTAAACAATAAGTCAGACACTACTGCTTCAGCTTTGGAAATATTCAAACTCCTATCAATCTGAGGCCAGGATATTAATGTTTGAGTCCAGAATATACAAAGAAGATTAGATGAACGTGAAGAAAATCCTTTTACATAGAGGGGGAAGTGCTCCAGTGTTTTTTACTTTTATTTGTTTGCTAACATTTTCTTTTTTGCTATACAACTCCCATGTACCCAACTGATTTATTTAACTACAGAAACACTACAGTCTAAGTAAATATGCATCAGTGTATACACAGGTGGCCTTACAATGCTAGGGTATTGCCTGAGTTTTCTTCCATGATATTGTCTACCATCAGGAGATCGTGTAGCCACTCCTGGCTTCGAGAAAATATAGGTATAAAATGCAGAGAGAAAACTGTCTGAGAAGTTGCCTGTCTGTTTTTATCCCTGACAGATTCCCAGGGGAACATGGTGAGCCAAACCTTCAGGAGGTAGACTGTAGAACTGCAGGATCCTTGAGGGGAAAGATTTGAGTTGAAAGTTTAACTTTCTTAAAATGTAGGATCAAAGATCTGGTTAGTATCTGGATGGCCGGCATACCATACTTTATAAAGACAAACCAGTAGGCTGTGGCAAACAACTTGGTGAAAATTAGACCACAAAAACTAAGTAAATGAAGAGATTTCACTCTTGCAGGGAGGGTGTAATAACTCTATACTAATGTAATAAACAACTCTACTGATGTATGATGAAGCTGAAGTGTTGCAGCTGGCATGATTACACCCTTATGACTCCCCTGAGAATTTGAACTCAGTATTTTTTTATATTATCTGAGATAAACAGATACACACATTCAATAGCACAAAGTAGATCTTTGCAAATGGTGGCATACATATAATTAACAGTAAACAAGAAAATTCAAAGGTTTATACAGCTAGGAGCTATTTCTGCTGGGGATGGCATCTGCTAGTCTGGATGAGTGCTACCCATACTGACAGTAGGATGGTGGCACCAAGCAAAAAGAAGCAGGTGAACTTGGGGGCATAGACAACAGCAGCCATTATGATAAGCGGAAGTGGTGTGGCTGAAGGAATATTAGATTTCAAAGTTCTTCTCCCCTGCCTTGCATCTTTTCTGTAGTCATCATGCTACTTTTTGTAGTCTTTCTTCTCACTTTGCCTGCTGCAATTATATCCATGGATGGGCAGTTCCAAACATAGTGTCTTAGTCTTCATGTTCCTTTATTACCAACACTGATTTACTTAGCTATCATCTACTGCTTTCTTCTATATTGAGCTGTTGGGTTTTTTGGTAGTCTTTGTTTAGAGAAGCATTGATTGGGTACACAACACATTTATTTGAGATACAAAATTGATTAATGGTTGCAGTATTGTGACAAAGGGAAAAAAAGCTATCAAAAAGTTGTCTATGATGGTTATCAGTTGTGATCTGGATCTTGAAAAGTGTTTTTAGGGAAAGGTTACAAATAAAATACTCAGAGACATGATAAATTGGAAAAGGCTAGCGTTAGCTGAAAATAATTCTTTGACATTTTGTTCCTAAAGCAGACATTTTAAAGGGATATAGAAAGACATCTTTGGTTGTTCATGTCATCTAACTTTAGATGTCTACTATGTGAATGTCTGCATCTGAGCTAGTCACTCTCTCCACTGAGCATAAAGGGAACCAGAAATAGGCACTTCTAGTGTATGATTCATCCAACCTATTTTAGATGTCTACATTAGAATAAGCCAAGTTGCATCCTAGAAATGCCTGTTTCTCTCCGTTGACTGTAACAGGACCAGTGGGTGTCTCATTCAGCTGTAAATGTCGACATTGTAAGAGTCTGCATTTACTCAGCTGAATGCCATCCATGTGATTTTAACATCAGTTATCCCACTGTCCCACTGTTCCACTTAAGTTTTGAGGTCTTACGATGGTGAACAGAGCACAGTGTAGCCCAAAAAGTACCTTGCACAAAGTAAAAGGGTGAGGTATACTCCCCTGAATATACTGAAAGTCAATAAAATTTAGGCTAATCATATTCAGTAAATTATAGGGGCCCCCAATCAAAAACTGGACCACTTCTAAGATTAATTTTGATCTAGTTTATTTATGGACACTTCATACTTCTATTGGATATTTCTATTCTATTGTTTTTTTGATACCACAGTAATAAAGTAAATGCACTTAACTGCAGAACTAATACTTTTTCAGGAGCTAGTATTGATTTACTATAGCAGCATAAAATGAAAGTATGTCTAAGCAGAAAAGAGACCAAAGCCAAGATCAAAAGCTTAAGTGATAATGACTAATGTTAAAAGCTGCACTGCTTGGTATACAGTAGCAAATCTGCTTTCACAGAGCACCAGACAGAGGATGTGTTTTGATGTAAAATATGTTGAGAGCTAGACTAGCAAGAGTATTGTACAGGAAAGACATTGCACAGAAGTGTTGTGATGTTCTGTCAAGAATTGAAAAATAATACTTAATTTAAGGCTTGATAGCTATTCGCTCAAAAGACAATTTATGGCTATAATTAGGTACTTCCATGCCTGGATCATGAGCTATCACCTAGGTTGCCTTTACAAGAAATCAGATTTCTCTTGAAACCCAAGAAAGCTAACAGGTTAAGCAGAGAGCCAGTTGGAGACAGCCACACGGAAATACCATGGTTTTAATTGTGCCTGTTCAGGACTTTAGATATTAAAAACTGGTGGAAAATACTGCCAGGGATTCACAGGACAGAAACTTCCTTCAGGAATTAGATGCTTGAATAAAAAAGTAAGGACACAATCCTGTTCTTTGAGAAACAGGTGGAGAGGAGAACTGTTGATGATGTTACCTGTCCCATCTTCCATTAACTTGATCATGAGAGTGCTGATAAAGAAAGCAAGAGCTCTGGGTTCAGTTTCCTTCACTTAATGAACTTCAACTTCTCAGGGCACATGCCTTACAAAAACATCTGAGGATGATGATAGAGTTTTCAATCAACCCTTACAGGACAGTTAAACACTGAGAGGAAGTAAGATTACACACATAAAATACATCTCACACAAGCAGGAAAAGTGTAATTGATATATTTGACTGTGTATGGGGAAACTTGAGTTTTAAGCCTAGGTCTGCACATACTTCACTGCTTTTTTTTTGTGTCTCTTTTGTTGTTGTTGCTGTTGTTAGATTTGTAACTGGCCTCCTTTGTCCCCAATAGCTTGAGTGTCTAGACTGTATCTTGACTAATGATTAGAGCATTCTCTCATATGCCTACGAGTATTTAATAATTCCATGGAAAGTGAAATAACTTCAGAAGGAGAGATGAAAGGACCGTTTTATTTTGGAATACTCCTCTTCTTAGCTGATAGTTGGCAAAGGCTGGAAAAGGAGTTAAGCATATGTCAAACACCCTGGACAATTCTAATCACAGGAAGACAGTACTATGAGCTTGGTTTTGTGTCAAGTTTAATCAATCAGGTGGATGTGCACTGAGAATGCTTAAGAGATCAAATTTTTCACGTAAAAGGGAGAAATGAACTTTTTAAAACATTTGCAGATACCATCACATGCAGACAGCCATACTTTTGTCCATGCTCAGAAGGTGATCTAAAGGGATATAAAGGACTATTGGAACTTTTCAGAAGCTTGAGAGAGAAAGAATTATAAAATTTGTATTTAATATCATCCCTGTCGTGTTACAGAAACTGCATCTATTTTTGACAGCTGTGTTCAACACGGTGAAATCGCTAAAGTCAATGGAAATTTGTCATTAATTTCAACAGGGCCAATGTTTTAACTGATATGTAAATAATGGAAGGAAGTCCTTTACACACAGTGGATTAAACTGTCTGCAAAGACCAAACACTTTTTGTATGCATGATTAGAGTTCACATTTTTCCATTAGAAGAGGTTGGCTGAGACAGTTAAAGAAGGCACTTAGAAGCATAACTCATGGTTCAAGGTTCTTGAAAAACTACCTCACAAAGATCAAAAGTCTACAGACAGAAGGCAATTTGTCCAAAGGACTTCTAAAGGGTTGAATACTAAGCAGCTCCATTTTCAAAAACAGGAGCTGAAAGTCAAGCTTGATGTTATGATTTAACCTGTTCATCCCTCAGCAAAGTGTCTCACACGTTAAGAGAGTTTGTCTTCAGTGGAGTGTTTTCCATTATGGAAATGATCTAGGAAGCAATGCCAAGATTCTGGAAATTCCTAATAATAGCTGTTAGAGCTATAACTCTTGCTTAGTGAAACTTTATTCTTGTCCACCAAATATTAATGCATTTGTTTGTTGTGCATATCCATAACATGAATGAACTTACTGATTTTCACACACAAAAACTAAGCATGTACTGAAGTCTTTTATGATGACAGAGAAAAAGAACAAAGTTGGTGAAAAAGTAAGGGCTGCTCTTTTTCCCCATACATGAATATATATTTTGATCACATGTATAAGCCTTAGAAGAAAGGTTAAGGTTTTGCCCTGGAAACTGAGATGGAGAGGAAAACTTTGTGAAAAATTGTATCAATTAAGTCCTTTTGAAGTTATCCTTTCCTCTTGAACTACAAAAATACCCAAAGGGTTTTTTTAGTCTATTTGCTTAGGATACACCTTGTTCTTTAAATCTGCTGGACCTTCTGAGAATGAAATTAGTTTTAAATTACAAACACACCATTGCCCTAATGGCTTATGTTTGGATTTCCTTAGCAGTGAGAAAATCTCTGGATAAATTGACTGGCTCTACTGGGTTCCCAGCAGAGGGATGTCAGTTCATGGCCCCTGTAGCTTTCTGAAGCAGAGAACAGTGAAAAATCAGCTTTTTTTTTTTTTTCCCTGCGTATTCAAACATATTTCCAAGATTTTTTTGTATTAGTTACCATATCAGGATAAAAATATATTTTTAGCAGTCCAGGAACCTATAATTACCTTAAATGAAAGGTTTCATTCTTCATGGTTTTATTTATAATAGTCCAAAATACCAGAGAGAAAACCTGATTTCTGACCCTGAAAATTTCTGAAAATGCACAAATTGCTGATGCAAAATACCCAGGATAGGAGGAAAAGCAATCCTTGTGCAGCCCATCCCGTCAGTTACAACGAGTATTGTTGCGTGGTGTGTGAGAATTCTCACCTTTAAATGACACTGAGATTAGTTAATAATTCCTAAGGTCTGTCATAATTCAGGCACTGAATGGTATTTAGAGTATGTCATTGATGATCACAGGAAAGGCCAACCAGTAGCCCTTTTGAAACCAGGGAGAGGAGCTGAGATCCCAGGGGAATGTTCTAGTTGCATGGACATCTAGGTATGAATTGGGAATTTAGAAGGGTTCAAGAAAGCTGCCCCAGATGAACCAAATACTTTAAAAGACTCAGAAAAAAAAAAAGAAAAAAAATTGCTGAAACTGGTAATTTGGGAACGTGCATCACAAGAAATGTGATTACAAACATTTTACAAAAGAAAGGAATTTTAAGATTTTAAGATTTTAAAATTCTGATATTTTCTAAATTTTATCAGTTGACATACTGCTAGACATAATTTCCACATGCTTTTGAGGTTAGCTTGAGGTGCAACAAATTTGCAAACATTCTGGTTTTTGTGCAGTGGGAGCATCAACGTAAATGGAAGGAATACCCTTCTTTCATCCCCTCATTTCTAAAAAAAAAAAAATTGCACTGATGCATAAACAGCAAGTATATCTATTTAGTTTTACTATTCTGTCTGTAGCAGATGAGCTTCTGCTTGTGTTTTTGTATTTTGTTTAATCATTTCCAATTCATGGTTTACCGGCCTAGCACTCCTCAGTACAGCGCCAAAATGCTTTGTTATGTCCTACTCTGCTTAATCCCCCCCAACCCTCTGCCCTTTGCCCAAGCTTTGTTATTTTTCCATCTTTTTCTGGCAAGAGCATATCATTTTCCTTTCACAAACTAGAGGAAAGTTACACAGTTTCTAAGAATACTGGAAATTACTCTTCTCTGTCTCACTATTTACACTTTGCTGGAAGAGCTATTATCACATGCAGCAATTATCGTTAAGTTTGGGTATCTTCCATTTCTGTGCTGTATGCCACTCAAATACACAAACCCCAGTAATTAATGAAGTATGATCCCTGGTGTTCACACTTTCCTGTCACTGGAAGTGAGCCCTTTTCTGATTTGTGTTCCTAAGATTGTCAGTCTTTCATGCTGTATACACCCTTGCTCCTTCCAAAGTGCTCAGGCAGGGCTCACATTTAAAGGATAATCAGTCACTTCTTCCAGTGTTAGAACATGCTTCCCTGCTTGCTGTGATGCTGACTGTTACAGGAATCCAGCAGTTTCCTCAGCTCAGGAGTTCCTTTGAGTATTTTGAAAACTTGCAGAAGAAAATTAGTGTAGCTACCTGCTATGTGGCCTCAAATCAGGCAGCTGAAGTGACAGAGCACAGACTGTGTGATAATCCATCACTCACCAAGAGTGGTGCTAAAAGATTTTCCTGGTTTACTCAAGCTGACTAATACCAACTGATTTTTTTTCTTTTTTTTTTTTTTTTTCATAGCCAACCAGTTGAGGGAGGGGATTTTCCTGCTCTGCTCTGTGCTGGTGCAGCCTCAGATAGGGCACTGTGTGCACTTCTGGGCACCACAATATGAGAAATATATGAAGTCATTACAGTCCAAAGGTGAGCCACAGAGATGGACAACAGTCTAGAGGGGAGTAGAGGAGGCCTCATAGCAGCTTACATCTTCATCATGAGGGGAAGTAGATGGGCATGTGCTGATCTCTTCTCTCAGGTGGTCAGCCACAGAACCCAAGAGAATGGCATGAAGGATTAGGCTGGATGTTAGGAAAAGGTTTTTCACCCAGGGGGTGGTTGGGCACTGGAATAGCTCCCCAGGGAAGTGGTCACAGCACCAAGCCTGACAGAGCTCAAGAAGAGCTTGGACAACACTCGCAATGCACATGGCATAACTCTTGGGGATGTCCTGTGCTGGGCCAGGAGCTGAACTTAATGATCCTCTTGGGTCACTTCCAGCTCAGGATAGTCTATGATTCTATAATTTCTTTAATAATAAAGGCAGATTGGAAGCAAGTCTAAAAATTAAAGCTCTGCGTTTTTGTCGCTCATTGGTGCTGTAAGTCCCAACTGGTGACAAGCAAGGTGGTCTGTAGGCTGGCACCGGCTCTCATGTGTGTAGCTGGCAGACTCTGATGCCCACAGCAAGAGGCAATGTGGGTCAACCAACCTTAGGAAAGGTAGTGGAAACCTCTGGATCTGTGGAACTGATTCCATGATTTTTAAATTTAATACAGTCCTAAAACAGAGTCAGGAGAATGCCCGTTCTCCTTACAGAGAACTTCTGACGGTGTGTGGATTCAGGCTTTTTTCTGGACATGTGCATGCAGATGTTCACTGTTTTTCACCACCATGAATCACAGAATCAGCTTAAGTCTGAGTTTCCTCACATATTTAAATATGGTAAATAATAATTACATTTAGCACATTCAATAGTAATTTGTATATTTGATATATGAGTATCTGTAATCAATACACAGATGAATTTGCAGCTTACTGTTTCAATCTATGCCTTCAAACCAAATAGATTCATCTGTCATCTAGATTTCTCTTCAAAGACATGGTATAATATTACCTTTGACATCAAGCTGTTTCTTTTGCTAACCTTCACTTATGTTCTGAAGTTATTTTTTGTTATCGTAATTAGGGAGGAACCTTCTACCATAAAAATCAATCCCTTGGCACCATCTATGTATGATCTGTTATTTTAGCTATGTAATAATGATTTTATCATTTCTTTTATCATCTGTTGTTCTAAGAAACATTTGCGCTCTACTCAAAGGTTTAGAAATGCTCTAACATTGACATTTTTAACTACTGCCTTTTTTTTTTTCTGTAAAACTTTCATCATTCTATGTTCTATGGCAGAAATTCAAGAATTAACATGAAGCTATCTCAGGCAAGTCCACTCTTTTCCAGAAATAAAGAGAGAAATAGATGAGCACAAAGGCCGTTCTATAAACAATTAACAATTGTTTATAACAGCAGCATTGGCTTTCAAAATTAGGCATGTGATTTTTAAATACAGTACTTTACAACGCAGCATTAGAGGTAGATGGGTGTCAGAAATCAGACAAGTTCCACAGGGCACCGCTGAAAACCAGGAGAGTTCTTTAAAATGGGGAACAATGACATTTTAAAAAAAATTATCTATTTTGGGAAAGAAAAAGGGAACGTCTTGAAACAGTACTCAGGTCAGAAGTCCTACAGAAATGCTATCATACCTTTTGTCCCTAGGGAAGTAAACCTAGACCTGCATTCACAACAGCTATTGTTCTAGACCTTGAAAGCAAGATGAGAGTAAGTTAAGATGACTTGCCTGAGAGAAACTACGAAATCCTAGACATCTTCATGGTGGTGCAGAAAGGTAAATGCAACTGAGTGCACGGCTGACTACTTGCCACTGTCTACTGTGACATCTTGTTTTAGTAATGAAGAGACATACGCTTAGAGATGAGAGACAACAGAGCTCTAACACATATAGCTGGATAAAGATATAACACACAGACATTGAGCCTTCTGTGATCTGATTTGTTGACCTTCACAGCAGTGACTGCAGACCAGAAGTTAACACTAAAACACAAACTAGCTGTAGCACTTATTGTTTCATTTAAGGTAAAGGAAGGCTTCAGTGCTATATCTCTATAAAGCTATTTGAGCATGTCTGCATCAGATTAGAAAATCCACTGCATTCAGTCATTTTCTAATCTGTTGTTTACTGTTGTGGGGAGAGGGTTTATGAGATGCAGTGTGCTTGTTTTTAGAAATACAGTCTGACAGGGTGACTTACCTTCTGAAGGAGCTCTTTATTCTCATTTCTTTTTAGGTAACTAGGGAAGAAAAGCTGTCCAGAAACTGTCATCATAAAAAAGTACATACTTCTGAGCTCCTAATTAGAAGATTTCCTTGCTATTTTGAACAGGTTTTTTTTGTTTTGCTTTCTCCTTTTAAAACAGTGCAACTACAGGTTTTGGCTCTGCTTTGTGCAGTTTCATATTCGTTCGTTATCTCCCCTTAGCATACCTCTGGCTGCATCACTAATGCTTTGGGGGTCTGGAGAAAGGCCCAGCTGATGTCCAGAGGATCCATGTTCCTCAAGGAACATGACTTTCACACTTCCAGTCAGAACACCTCCTCATGCTCTGCAGTGATTTGAGGCTGCCAGCACATATTCTATGCCCCCTCCATGAGGTGTGCTTTCGTAATTGCAGATTGCACTTCTCTGAAAAAGCATGGCAGCACAGGCCTATATTGGGACCAGTTAGGTTCTACCACCACCAGCAGTAGAGTGCCCCATCACACAATAGAGAAATAAATTTGGAATAGCAGCCTGCCTATCCCCATGTCACCCCATGGTGACAACCAAAGTCATACATGTGGCTTGTAGGGTAAGCAGAGCACCACCCATGCTCATCCTTTGACTTGTTCAGGAAACGCTCCCTTACACACGCATCTGAGAACCTGATGTAACACTCCTCAGCCCAGCACTGAATCTGGCTTGAGACCTTTGTTGTCTCACTGTACAGTAGATTTCTCTGGGACAGAAGGCTGGCATGGGAGTCCTCTTTTGAGAAACTGTCCCGGGCAGAAGGGAGAAGGCTTAGCACCATCTTCCTTCTAAGAGTAGCTGCCTATTTCACAAACATCCCTATATGTCAGCTGGGCACTTGATACCAGGTGTGTTGGGGATGCTCTTCATAGCAAAGGTTACTAGAACAAGGTACGTACTCTCAGATGGATTTTATTTCTTTGGGGGACTCCACAACTCTGAAGTGCTTTTGCAATGAGGAACTTACCAGGGGACGTTCTGCAGAGGGACATCTTGACACTATTAGTCTGTCACAATGCCTTCAGAGTTTGGCATTCTAAGCCCAACTGGAAACCAGACATTTCAAAGTATTTTGGGGACCCGAAAACTTACCCCTTCTAGTGCTTTTAGTGACTTTGAGCTGACTGTGAGCTATTGTGACCATGGAGTGCTGCTTTCTGAGGCCTGGCTGCAAGAGCTTTTTTACAAGGAGCTATTGTGTGGGAGGAAAGCAAAGGCATTGTGTCCTGGATGGTAATAATGACCTAAGTCTTCTTCCTCATTATCTCCAGAAGGAAAGAGAACTATCTTGTTCTGTGTGCTTTGACGTTTTAAAGGCCTGACTGGTCAGAAAGACGACTAATATGAAGTGGCTCCAACTCTACTGTGGAGTATCAGCTGTATGCATGATTGCTGCCTGTGTCCAGCAGCTGCAGTGTCCTGTGCCAGCAGGGCCACTTGCAGGATGACCAAGCACCCATGCAGCAGGAAGTGTGTGGCAAAGATGAGGCTTTCTGGGTGTGCCACAGGGACAGCACCTCACACCCCTGACCAATTCATACTGACAAAAGACAGCCGCAACCCCACAGTCATGATCTGATACATGCTGGATATGTTCAGTTCAGGAAACCAATCTCTTTTTAACAGTATTTCTTTTAAGTTGAATTATGATGCACCTACTGTAAATGTATCGGTTTGAAAAGAGATAATGTTTACCTGAGAGGCTGCAATATGCTAAGCCCTGCATAGTGGATGAGGTAAAGCTTTCCATTTCTCAAAGACAGTCTGAAGTGAATGCACTCTACAGACTGGGCATAAAATATATAGGAACAACATCATGCTGGAAGTATTTTGTCTTGGTTTTTTTTTCTTTACTATCTCCAATATACACAACCATTTATATATATATATGAACCCACGCAAAAAACAGCTGTCCAGAGCACACTTGCTTCCTGACAATCTTGTCTAAGCTTTCCTTACTCATCTGTAGCTCTTCCTAAGGATTTATGACATATCTAGTACAAATTATTTAAATCTTATTCTGCTATAGAAATATTATTGTCTTTCCTGCTGTATTCATAACCAGATTGTTTAGACCTGCTTGGAATGGACATAGTGCTCAAGTCTGGAAGTTATGGCATGCTTATGACCTAGTAGATTCTGTAAAGAAATGCTTTGAAGTCAGATTTAGCAGTGTTAATGATTTTTTCCTTTGACTCCACATACTAAACAGTACGTAAAATACCTGCCTTGCCTTGGAGGAGGATAGAGACATTCCCTACTCAGTGTAAACTCTCCAACATTTCTGCTTCCTTTTCCTTAGCAATACAGGTCTCCTTGTTCCATTGTTACAAGTTTTCTGACTCTCTGACTCGCTTGCCTGAAAATACATTCAAATGAGGTTTACAAAAGGACAGACCAATATTTCTCGTTTCCACAGAGCAGCCAGTGAGGAAGCATGGAACAGCAGCTTTGTTGAAATTATGCCCTGGACACAGGCCAGATTTTTAAGCAGTTACTTTCGGGGATTTGCTATCCAAATTTTGAGACATTCTAGAAGACCATTTCCTTGTGGTATTAGTGTGATGATTATTACATCACTCAATTAGAAAATAATTGTGTAAGAACAAAAAAAGATGTTCCCTTTTCAGTTTCCAAGTTCTTGAAAAAAGAAAAAAAGAACTTTTAAATGCTGACAGCATAACTTTGTTGAACTCAGCATTGCACTTTAAAGGTATTAGTTATCTGTCCAGTTTGTCTCTGGGGTTTTACATGAAAATGTTATATTACAACTTCTTTCTGAAAGGTAAAGATTTCAAAATGCTCCTGTGAATTTTTTATGCTATTGCAACTATATGGGGAAATAGCTGTTAATGATATTGATGTGAGAAACCAATAAATAAAATGGAATTGTTGTCATAGATTAAACATGCATTACCAGGGATGTAAGTAATGCAATGTTTCAGTGCTTGTTTGATTTTTACAGTATGTTGAAAATTGCTGATGGTTCCCCCTTACTGAAACATGCCAGTTTTATTAAAATAAATTATAGAATTTTCTTGTTAAATCTTGAAGAAAGAACAATTTTAAAAATTGTTCTTGTTATATGAATAGCTGGGAACAGTGAAGGCCATCATACATTATCAGAGTATTGGACCAGGTGGCACACTGGAATTAATGGGTACGTACCAGGAGCAGACACAACTGCAAGTGTGAGAGTGAGGAGGCTGGGAATGAGGAGGCTGAGCAGCAAAGAGGGGAATTGGGGGGCAGCAGTTCCTTGACTTCACACCTCAGTGATGTCCAGCTGGAGCAAGAAAAGAAACTCATCTGGTTCCTACAGAGTTTGAGAAAGAGGCATTTGTCATGATTGTTTTTCTTCATAAATGAATATAATTGCACTAAGAATATATCTTACTTCTAGGACCAAACTGTCCTTCAAACAGAACAGTTGTGCAAGGTCTGAAAATTTGACTCACTGTTTAAGCAATGGCACGAAAAAACCCAAACAGCTGGGTTTCCCTTCTTGCCCTATGCAGTTGAGTATAGAAGACTATGGGTTTATATCACAGCTGGCCTGGAGTGCAGTCCTTACGCAGAAAGAGGAGGCCTTAACACATCATCCCCTGCAAGAAATCATGTTTGTATTTAATACTTGTCATTTTGAGAAAAATCTTTTAATGGAAGAAAACCAGCACTATTTGTTGACCCAGCAGCATGTAAGTATTGTAATCTCTGATGAAAAATTAATGTAATGAATAAATAGTAAGCACATACCAGATTTTTCTTTCACCTGTCATGTGTCTTGTATTACCTCAGCCTGTATCAGTTCCCTTTACTAGCTTGGCAAGAAAAGCAAAATAAATTAAATTTAAGTAATCAAAGGATCAAAGACAAGACTTATCTATTAGACCTAATGAGAAGACGTTGGACACTTCCACAAGCCTATGGATTCTGCTATATATGAGTGGTTAACAAGTTCTCACCTGCCTTGTAGGTTAAAGGGATTCAGTTGGCCATGGAGACTGGTAGGCACAATGCATTACAGAACCCCCTTCAGGAGCTCAATTTCTAAATCTTACACTAAATCAGCCTCTTTTGCTCTTTTAATTCTGTGTAGCCATTCTGTGATCTTGCTCCTCAGGGGTTTAGCACCTTTTACTTTCTGACAAAGTTTGAGCACTTTTGTTTTTATGCAAATGTTGTCCATTAGCCTATTATCTTTTCCTTCTTGAAGTATTTTTAAACAGCAGCAGGTTCCCTCCTTCCAGCCCATGTTTTGTTAGATGAAACAAACCACACTCTCTTAATCTTCTCCTTGGCAGCCCTTCTTTGCATCTGTTTTAGTCTGAATATCTTTCTCTAATAGCACTGACCAAAACTATAATTATATTCAACTGCTGCTGCATGCAGCAATAGAATCGGTATCTTCATTTCACTGCTGGAATGGACACTGACAGGAAGTATCTTAAAGTAATCACACTTCAACATTTATTTTCTTTGGTAATGAAACCTCCTTCAATTAATATCTTCTTCTGCATAGATAATTAGAAACTAAGAGGTGACCTAAGAGGTCATCTAAGAAAACCTAAGAGGCTTTTCTCTTTCTGACTTTGCATAAAGGGAGATTATTTTATGCCTATTCCTTTTCATTTCCTAGTCTGGATTCTTTCTTTCTGCCTTTGAAAATCAGGCCAACGACATTTTGTCAATTTTGCAAATTTGACATTTTTACTTTCTCAACTAGAGCCTAAACTCACCACAGAATAATAGAAAGGCTTGGGTTAGAAGAGACGATAAGGATTATCTAGTTCCAGCCCCATTACTGTGGGCACAGACACCAATAAAGGTCCTGATTTTATTGCCAGGATACAGACCTGGCACATTTTCAAATGGTAACACTTGTCAGGTCAGACAAACCTTGTGGTCATCTCTGAATGCACAAGTAACCCTTAAGACTTACTGTCTTCTTGTGATTGCTTATCCTAGATTGAAAAATTCACATTGATCTCATTTTTTTCAGGTTTGTTCACATTTTCTTGGCCAGGGAATTCTCTGGTGCACTGATACAGTTATTTTTGTAGCTGTGACTGCTGAGTCAATTTCAGTTTTTTAGCTGGATAGCCCCACAGCATTCCCAGGGGTACTTTTTCAAAGCAGGATTCCTTTAACGTGATGTTCTGCAGTAGAGTATTCCTTTTCCCATTGTTAACATTTTTATTGTTCAGAGGCACTTTTTTCATTCTGGTCTATTCTCTTCTCAAATCCATGCTGCACTGAAATCATATGTTCAAAATATACATGACCCCTCCTAGATTAATCTGTGAAGGGAATTATCCTGTTCTTCAATCCATCACAATGATCAGTTATAACCTGCTTGTATTTGAACCACTGCTAATTTTTCCGCTCCTTATCATCAAACACCCTTAATTTAAAATTGTTTCCTAATTTAGCCAGTCCTCATTCCGCTACAGTTCTTATTCCATTTTTTGCTATTAAAGAATCGTGTAGTATTCCACCACCAATGCCTCAAACTTCTTGAAAATAGTTTTACTTCATATCTATTGGTGTAGTAACACATCCATAGTAGTTAGGATTTCTGACAAATTGCTCATTTTTTTGAAGTAACTAAAAAATAATTACAGCTCAAGTGAAGCACCTATTGCATCTTCACATTTTAAAATGGTTTAGAGAGGAGAACAAACTCCTAATTAGTGCCTGACAGACAGTGCAGCACTTGCAGCACCAAGGATCAAAGAGTTTAGTTTGAAGGCATTCAATACAAGCACCTTGTGAATTTATATAGAGGCCTAAAACAGTCTGAATTAATTACTCTGTAGCTCAACTCAATTCCATATGTACTTTTAAAAGCCATACTTAAGAAAAATATTGTTAAAGCAATAAAAAGGAGGGGGGGAAAGGGATGAATGAAGATAAGACAGCACCTTCGAGCAAAAACAATATAATCACAAATCCAGATCTCACCCTAACTGAAATAAAATCCTCAACATGAAGTTTTATTTATAAAAAAAAATTAAATGCAAATGTTATCACTTTGTTCACTAAAGGAATGTGTTTCCTTAGATAATACTTGCTCCAAAAAACTGTGACTGGAGGTTTATGAATTCAGAATAATGCCTTTGATATCTCATGGACGATGCTGTGACTTTGCTCTTTGCCAGAGAAAGAAGTGCGTAATGTGTGTTGTTACATCGGAGTACCTGATACTGTCTGTTTTGATTTAGGATGCTGGCAACAGTTTAATTCTATACAAGGTACCTCTATTAGAAAAATGTTAACATTTCTTTTTATATGCTTAAATCATCTCACACCTATGGGAAAGGTTTGATCTTGTTATTCTTTCACTCACTTCTTAGTAACTGGAATGCAATTGGTTGTATAAATGAAAGCTGGATTAAGATCATAACTCTCTGTGTGGCAAACACAAGGCAGAGAACTGAGGGAGAATCAGAAAAGGATGAATAATCTGAATGAAATGACACAGATCAAAATTAAACATGTAGCAAATCTAAAAAAAAACCAAAAAACCATCCCAATCAAATATTTTCTTGCACCGTCAAGAATGCTATGTAGCAAGTCCAAGGATCTCAGCTGTCTGCCTCATAGTTCCTTCCTGAACTGCAGCCTAATAATATCTTCAATGTTTTTAAAACAAGTACAGAAGGTGACTATTGTGTTATTTTCAGTAGATAATGCAATTGCAGGTGATTAGTCCCAAACAGTGAAGTGACAAATGCACTGATTTTGGTGAAACTGGATGTTTTAGCTACTGCATAGACCATACATTTTATATAGTCAATATTTTCATACACTGTAGCTGTCTGCTACAAGACAAACACTCACGCAGGCACCTGACAGACAATCTTACTGACAAGTACGTGCCCAACATGTGACAGCAGCTGTGTCTACCTCAAATTTCACTGCACTGTTCTGAAGAACTCTCGTGTACCTTCCTGCTGTTGAACATGCTGTCTGACACATGAGGTTGTCACCACTCACCACATCCCTCATGGCATATGCAGGAAGTATGCCCAAAGGAATGGGCAGTAAGACTGTAGTAAGCTCTAAATGTTAAGTTCACAGCCCTGAGGTAATTTTAGGAGAATGCATATATGAGAGTTAGAAGACAAAAGGAAATTTATATTATTTGATGTTTCAACTTCTAATTTTCTTCTTGACTAGATACACCTCAAGTCTGGCACCCAAAACTGAAGTTTCTCTAAGAAACCTTCTCATACATATGAACTATTTCAGGATTTTATTTCCTTTATCCTGTAACTGGAATAGCTGGTCAAGTGAAGCTTTGGGGTTTGGGATTATTTTCAAATAATGAATTAATCAATCTGAAGTTATTCCCACAAAAAGAATAAGCAGAAAGTTCTAAAAATATCAGTTAATGTTGATAATTTAATAGCCCATTTACAGTCATCCAAACATTTTACTCAATACTGTTATGTACAAAATCCACTAAAATAAAAAAAACAAATTTAAATGTTATTTTTCAGATGTAAAAGTGCAATTAACACAGGCAGAGTTCTTGCAAGAACATTACATTTCTATTAAATTCACTGGCTACGTAAGAGCCTAACAGGTATACTGCCTACACTAAAGTGAATGAGGATTTAATTTTTTTTTGTTAACTTTGAATAAGCCTGGTAGTTGATAAATAAAGGCTTTCTGCCACCGTAATTATAGTACATACATCCAAAAATGCATTGCACAATTGCTTTCATAATTTTCAATCTTACAGACTTTCAGAAATTAAAGTAGAGCAACAGTAAAGGTTCAGTAAGTTCCAAAAATAATTAACACCATAAAACCTTGTAACAAGTGTGCACAAAACAGCCATCCTGAATTGCTTTCTCCCCAATTCTGATAGCTTTCCAAAGATGTTGTTTACCCTGAATAAACGTTCTTCCTTTACAGTACCAAATGGATTTTCTGGAACAAGATTTACATTTATCTTTCATGCATTACTTATTCACAATTTGGAAAGAAACGGCAAGCCTTCATACATGTCAGCCTTTAATTTTATCCAGTCCTGAAGCCTCTGCAAAGCTGATTTTTCTTGTGTTAATATTTTTGCAGCTTTTCTCAGTTTTTCTTCATTTCGTTCTAAATAACGAATTCCATCTGTCTGCAGCTGACTGAGCTTCTCTTTACGACTTTCATCCAGAGGTATGTCTTCATTCATAAGAGGGTTAAATCTGAAATAAGTATCTGGAGGTAACAGTGCATCCAGCATGGTGTGAACTTCTGTATTGAAAACAAATAAAACAGTTAAATTCACATGAGAGAGTCTAATAGTCCTGCAAGTGCTCTGAACAACAACTGCTCTGGAATGACACAGTAAGAGTAAATATGTGCTGCTTTGCTGAGTAAACATTTTTCTACCACTGCCTCATCAAAACCCCTTTCTCATTACAAGGTTTGTAAACGACCCTGTAGCTCTATTTACTCTGGAAAAGCTTCATCTTTTATTCCAAGACAACTTCACTGGTATGACAATTAAGTAGGTTTTACAGCTATCTAGATTTTTAAATTACATTCCATTCCTTAACAAGTAAGAGCATATCCTGAAGAGCAGGAATGTAACTTGAATATTCCCATTCAGGATACCCATGATTTGTTACACTTGGTACTAACAGAAGTAGGTATTATGAAAACAACAGATATATATTCTTCTGCAATCTCAAAGCAAAAATGTGTAGGATTAAAGCTTTCTTTTGTTTACAACTATTAATTGTTTATATGTTACTACAGACTTGAGGCTTGAATCTAGCATGCATTTAATGTAAAATGTTCAAGTTAAATTACAGGATTTCAGTTAACTAGAAAAATAATAAAAAACTATGCAATGCATTTGTATGTTCTTTTTTAACAACCTGTTTCTCTCTCCCTTTAGATCTTTTCATTGGCTCACTTAAAATTCCATTTCTATAACTTCCTTCAGCCTTCATTCTATCTTCTTTGCATTCTTACCATGTCCCTTCATTCTTTTAAACTTCTATTGTCATATAAAAAGTTTGCAGTGAAAAAAAATACCATGAGTAAGATCACAGCAAAAGATTTTGTAAATCTGAAATCCTCTTGGCTTGGCCTCTCCTCCTGCACATTACTCAGCTATGTCTATTCTTGTCTCACCACATCCAGTCTTTCTTGCCCTATTTAATACTCTCCCTTTTTTCCTTTGTAATATAAGTGCCCATTTCCTCAAATCTACTCTTCCCCTCTTTCCATTTCTTTTCCTTTGGTCTCCATAATGAACTTCCCTTTCTTCCGCTTCCCACCAAATTTCTTGCCTCATTTTTCAGCTGCAATGAAACTTTCAGATAGAAAGAGGACAGCACATATCTTCTTCCCACAATTCCCACTGTGTTTCCACAACTGTGCAAAAACCAAAAGGCAATCAAAAATCTAGCTTTTTCCTACTAGTGATGATCAGTTGAGAGAGACTATACAGCATGGGATCTGGACTGTAAGAGCATTTCTTGTTCCCTGGCTTTTTGCAATATCAGTTTCCTTTGTAAGGGGAGGGGGAAATTATCTATATATCAGTATTTCTTGTTTATAAAAACAAAACAGATGTAAACAGCTAGCGACGGAGTTACAGTGTACTCCCGTCTAGGAACTGAATTTATTTTAGAAAACAGATGTTTAGTTTAGTTTAGAAAGAGAAAACTCTTCCTGATGGCAATGGAAGTCATCAGCACTGGCAGATACAGTATAGTACTTGGAAAAGTACAGGTATAAAAGGATATATAAAAAAGACCAGAAATCAAATACTTTTTCTGAAGCTGCTGAAAATCAATGTTCTATATTAACTATTAAGCATTTCTGTTACAGAAAAAACAAATAAAATACAAGAAAATATGATTTTCAAATGAATTCTTGAATAGGCCTTTTATCCTAAAGAACAAGTAAAAAGATGTATCCTCCAGAAAATACGTAATACTGACACTAAAACTGTACACAGTAAGTTACAGAGAGACATGCTTCAATTAGTTTCATGGGGGTGGTAGAGAGGAGAAGGGGGAAGACAAAAGGTTGAAGATTGAATAGGAACTATAATTTTAAGAAACATAAATAAACCTGAAAACAGTCAGAGTACAAGTATATCTTAAGACACCAACCTTCTGTATCAGTTGCACTGTTGATAACATTTGTCAGTTTGGCTTTCAGACTGGTGTGTGTAACGTTGGTCTTTACCTCGCTTTCATACCGACCAGTGCCCAGCGAAATCAGGCACTGCAGTGGAACATTTGGCCAAAGACACTTGCACTCATGAACTGCCAGTGCAGAAGGATTATTTAGGAGCAGACCTCCATCCTGTAAATTAAAAAGAAATACAAATATTGGTATTATACATGGTCATAAAAGAAACTGAAACTATAAATTAAACTAGTATAGCCCTAATATACAAACACAATTAAAACCAATAAGCATTCATTTCCAACCTTTGTGCAATTGCTCTGTTTGTGCAATGCAGCAGCTGCACAGCTTGGCCTCCTGGGCTCATGGGCACTGTCAGAGCAGCTGCTGGGGCTGTGCTTGGTTCTGCTGTTGTGAGCATTATATAGAAGAGGTAGGCTGAAACAGAAGCATTCACTGGAATATCTAGAGAAGTTATGACTTCATTTTCTGAAGACCTTTTCAGTAAGACAGATATGCATACTGATAATATCTTAAATAATCAAAAAGTCTGCACCTTGAAATACTTATCAGTGATATTACAAGGACATTTTCTGTAACATAACCCAAATCACTACCTGCAGATTCTAAAATAAATTAAAAAAGAAAAATCACAAGAGCTAAGCTTGGCCAATGATTACTTTGTAAGCACAGTCATTACACAGGATGCTACAGCCTTGATTTAAGAGTTGCAAAGTCATTTAGGTCAGAAAGAACTTATTGAGCTCATCTGGTGCAACTGCTCTGCTCAAGCAGGATCTGCTACAGCATGTTGCCCAAGGCCACGTGCAGTTGGGTTTTGAGTATGTCCACAAATGGTGACTCTAAAACCCCTGTGGGCAACCCATTCCAGTGTTTGACCACCCTCACACTAAAAAATTTGTCCTGTGTTCAGATGAAATTGCATAAGTTTTCATTTAAACCACTGTCTTTTGTCCTACCAGTGGGCACACTACTGGGAAGACCACAGCTTCCTCATCTTCATTCCCTCCCATCCTTGATTTGTGCACACAGGCAAAATCCCCTCCTTGAGCTTTCTCTTCTCTTGGCTGAATAGTCTTAGCTGCCTCAGTCTCTCCTCACAGGATAGTCCCTTAATCATCCTTGTGGCCCTGAATTGCACTAACTCCAATATCCTCATGTCTCTCTTGTCCTTGGAAAGTGGAGACAGCATTCCAGACGTGGTGAGCAGTGCAGAGAGGAAGGGCCATCCCCCATTATCACTGGCAGCACTGTTGTTGATGCAGGCCAGGATGCTGTTGGCCTTTTTTACTGCAAGTGCGTATCACTCATGTTCAGCTTGTTGTCCACCGGCACCCCAAGTTCCTCCTCTGCCAAGCTGCTTTACAGGCTATTCCTCTGCATATGCAGGGCTTGGCCTTTTGCCTTTTTGAAATCTATGGGAATTCTTCAGCCTGTTGAGGTCCCTTTGAGTGGTGACCCAACCATTAATGTACCAGTCATTCCTCCCATGTTTGTATCATCCATGGAATTCTTGCAGGTATACTCTGTCCCATCATCCAGGTCATCAATGAAGACGTTAAATAGAATTTGCCCCAGTACTGACCCCAAGGTACAGCTCTAGTGTCTTGCTTCCAACTTGACTTTGTGCCGGATCCCAACTTGGGCTTGGTCATTCAGCTAGTTTGTATCCACCTCACTGTCTATTTACCTAACCCACACTTTGTCAATCTGTCTATGATATTATGGGAGATAAGTGTCAAAGGCTTTAAAAAGTTGAGGTAAACAACATCCAATGCCTTCTACTTGTCCATCAATTGCAGAAGGCTGCCAGGATTGGTCAGTCATGAGTAAACCACTTCGTAAATCCATGCTGATTACTCATGATCACCTTTTTTTCCTTCATGACTTTGGAAGTCCTTTTCTGGAGGATTTCTATCATCTCCCAAGGGATTGGGCCGAAGTCAACAAGGCTGAGGCTCCCAAGAGCCCTCTTCTTGCTTTTCCTGAAGACATGAATGATACCTGCTTTCCCAATAACCATGATAATTTAAAAATAATCAAGTCACCATGCAGTGGCCTCAGCCAGCTCCATCAGCACTCATGGGTGCAACACATTAGACCTTACAAATTTAGGTATGACCAGTTCATTTAACTGCTCCCTCACCTAGCTCTCCTCCATCAAGTACAAGTCCTCCTGGCACCAGACTTTCAATCTAGCTGCAGGGGCCTGGGATTCCTGAGAGTAATTTTTACTGGTATACATCAAGGCAAAGGCAGCATTAAGCATCTTGGATTTTTCCAAATCCTTTGTCACAAGCTCTCTTGCCCCACTCAGTAGCAGGCCCACATTTTCCCTAGTGTTCCTTTTGCAGTTTACATACTGGTAGAATCTTTTGTTGTTGCCCTTTATATCCCTCTCCAGGCCAGCTTTCACTTTCCTAACTCCACCTCTGCAAGACTGGACATCTATACTTCTACACATCTATACTTCTGGGTCAACTGTCCCTCTTTCCATCTTTTGTACACTTCATTTTTATGTTGGACATAAATGAAGTTAGGACATCCTTGCTCATCCCTGCCTGCCATCTTTGCTTCATTTCCTGCTTATTGGGGTGGTCCTTTTCTGAGTTTGGAGGGAGTGACCACTGACCATCAGCCAGCCCTCCTAGACCCCTCTTCTCTTCAAGGTCATAGCCAATGAGATTCTTCCAAGCAGAGTTCTGAAGAGGATGAATCCTGCTTTCCTAAAAAGCAGTGCTGTAGTCCTTCTTTTCCCCCCTATTTCCTTCTCTTAGGATCCTGAACTCCATCCTCTCACAGTTACTATAGCCAAGGCTTTCTTGAACTTTCCTGTCCTTGACCAGTTCTTTATTCTTCATAAGGAGCAGGTCCAGCAAAGCACCTTTCCTTGTTGCTTCCACCATCAACTGCAACAGTTGCTGTCATCAACGCACTTGAAAGATCTCCTCGGTAGCTTGAGCTCTTCTGTATTGTCCTTTCATCAGGTATCAGGACGATTCAAGGTCCCCTGAGGACCAGCCCTGGGGATATGAGGCTTCTTTAAGTTTTCTGAAGATCAGAATTCAGCCCAATTCAGCCCAATACTAAGAACAAATGCTGCTCTGGATTTGAGGAGAGACATCTTTTGTTAGCACTGTGTTAAAAATGTAGTTTATGAGACTAGGATAAAATACTTTAGGACTAATAAGAATCAGTGTGACTTGACAGTAAGCCTGAGAATCATTCAGACAATGGGATTTTGATGTATCAAATCTCAAAAGTATGTTCAGCACTTCTTGGAAGTAAAATGACTTATACTCCAACTAAAAAATAGATTAATTTGGAATTTGAATTAAACAGAGCTTTTTATATTGGGAATGCCTTAAAAACAGCAGTTATAAAGGCAAAACTTTAGCTGAGAACATTATCAATAGCAGAGATGAAGATACCTGTATCCATTCAGAATCTATACAAACAAGTAAAATATAAAAACCCCAGAATATTTCCTACAGTAAGTATAATGCAAGCACTCCCTGTATTCTAAAGTTCCCTGAATTCCCTATATCCTATATCTGACCATCACATTACTAGAACAATAAGGAAAAGCAACTCTACTCAGGAATAGCTTAGAATAAAAAAGCTTTTGGAGATGAAAAACATTTTACAGAAACTCATTTTGACTACAGCTGTGTGAGATAAGTAAAAACAGTATTACTGAGCTTAGCTTTTGAGTTTGCTTTCTTTTAATTAACCTTTCATTTCAACCTACAAAAAGCTCTTTGAACTCTTTCTGGATACCATCTGCCTTGCTCAAAACACTAAATACACTGCTAACATGAATGGTCTCTTCAGTGCTCATTATTCTTTGCTCATGTTTAGTCTAGAAAATTAAAAACAAGGATGTTTTTGTCCTCTGTATAATTCCTCATGAATCTCTATCTAAAATCTTAATAATTATCTTAGTGGTGCTTAATTCTTTCCTTAAATCCTAGATTTAAAAGATGCTTACAAAATAATTTCCACTGATATTGTCAATATAATTGAATTAAAAATGACTGCTTCACCATGGGAAAAATCAGTGTTATCAGAAGCTTGAGGGTATATAATATTAGAACACTACAATATTTTTGTAATACTGACAAATAAAAGACCAAAGGAACATAAAACACCTACACATACCAAATGTGTTTGTGATGTTAACTAACAGCTTTGTGCTGTGATTATACAGATAATAGACACCTCCATTCTTATTACAAGTTGAATTTTGTCAGTTTAGACTTGTGGAAAATGCCAACATTTATAAGGCCAGGAGAGGTTTTTGTTGGACATTTAAGAAAAATGCCTTCACAAAGAAGGTTGTGAAACATAAGAACGCACTAATGAGGGAAGTGATGGAGTCACCATTCCTGGAGGTATTTAGAAGACATGTAGATGCGGTGCTCGGGGACATGGCTTAGTGGTGGACTGGGCAGTGTTAGCGTAATGGCTGGATTTTGTAGGGTTTTTTCTAACGTAAAAGAGTCTGTGATTCACACCTTAGAATCTGTAATAGGGTAACTTACAGCAACTCTTCAAACGACTAAACTGTTGACCAATATCCATAAAAAGGGCAATTAGCCCAAGTGGGGCAAACAGCCAGGGCAGATCCCTTTTTCTCTCTGTACTCCCATTCTTGGATTATCTGGCCTTCCCTACATTTCACCATCTCTTCTCATTTAGCTAGATCTCAATCCAATCGCAAACTCTCTTTTTCACTTCCCAAACATACGTGAGTCACCCCCTCCCTTCTCTGCTGCTACGCTCAGTGCACTGGCAAGTGCCAGACACTGCTTCATCTGCTGAACTTTGCAAAACCATTCCACACTTGAGTCAACTTAATTTGCTGGCAGTACACCAAACACAAAGTGCTGGAATAGGAATGCTAATGCAAGGAAATACTAGAAAACGGAAATACTAGAAAAGGGTGCATAACCAGTTATTTCTAAATTTAAAATAGTGGAAGTAATCAAATAAGTTAATCTTAAAATGCAGTTTCACAATAAAACAACTCCAAATTTACTAGTGATAGCAAAGCAGTGAACTCAGGGACTCATTGTTTTCAGTTTTTTGTCAAAGGCTTTCCAAGTGGTAAATATTCAGTTGTTCTGTTTTATTAAATATCTTATCCCCAGGTGAAGCTAATTAATTTTTTTTCACACCGATTTTTTCACAAAAATTCCCTAATGAAACTGTAACCATATAGTTAGGGCTTGTTGGTAAGTAACCAGGAGTCTAAAGCTGTAGGTAGTATTTTCTGTTAGTGTTTTGATAGTGGCAAAATGGTCAGGGCAACGCTCCCTTGTGATTTGACTAATAGATCTTAAATGATTTAAAGCCGGAAAAATGCACCTTTTGTAAGCAAATGCTCCAATAAAAACTCTGATAGAGACACTTTGCTTGCACAGCTCTAGAGGTAAAGAAAGGCCTGGTTAAAAATTGTGAAACAGATTCTACAATCAGAAGAAAAATACATTGGGAGGTCTCCAAAAAAGTGCTCCAGAGCACTTGGGAGCCTGGTAACACAGGACTTTTTGAAAATCTTGTCCTATTTAAATAATTATGGTGAATGGGCATGAAGTCACCAGTGACATATTTAAGTCAATACTTTGAAAATAATTATTTAAAAATAAGATATTAAAATTAAAAAATCTTACCATACTTTACCATGGGAGAACAGTTGTTACTCACAAGTTAAGAACATCCTCTACATTTGTAGGCTCTCACTGCATTTCCTAATTCTGTCAGACTCAAGTTGTGGCTTGTAATTGTTCTGTATAACGTCTTGTGTGCTGCACAGTTTCATGTAAATGGTGCTAAACTTTGTGAAGAAAATAATCTAGCACTGAATGAAGGATATATAATGTGTGAAAGCCAAGTCTGATATTTGGAAGCTGAGGTTGTTGGCTCCATAGTAACCACTTCACCTCACTGCTTATGCAGACATGCTTTGCATTTTAGTTCACTCTTACAGACTTGGTCTGTTGTTTACTTTCATTGTCTTTGTGAAAAAGCAGAGACAGAATTAGTACAAAGCTATCACAGGCTAGGACAAGACTGGGTAAGATTTTGAATGGACTTCTGAAAAGTATTTTTTATATTCTATGCTTAAAGTCAACATAAATATAATAAATATGCAGCTTTAGGATAAGTCTTGTTGCTGCAAATAAGGAGTTTGAGAAGTCGCTGCATAAGTAATAGTAATAAGGGGTTACTTCTTAGAAAAAATAAAAAAACTACTTGAAAAACATTTATTCTATTTTCCATAAGTAAATGGGTATGCCTTGCCAAATCATTCTATAAAGTCAGCTCAATACATGTACATAAGTAGCAGCAAACGCCCTCAGAGTAGAAGACAGTAATGAGAAAGAGAAGAATTCTTTCACTACCTGTAAGGTCTATCAATACAGGAAACTTCAAGATTCACATCCCAGCCTAGACCTCTGGCAGCACTGGGCACCCAGGGTTGTTACGAAAAATGTCAGTATATCTACCCTAAGCTTTAAGGCTTGCTCAGTCAAGCACCACTGGGCAAAAAATTTACAGTTTTTAACATATGCTTTGTGAAAAAGCAATCGATACATTCAGATTTAACTGTACAATAAACTAGCCCCCTATAGCATTCAGCACAAATACACCTTTCTCAATTCAAAGGTTACATGATTATGCTGTTGCGTTACATATACACAAATATGTTTGAAATATACCTGAATTATGGCTCTCCTCTTGGGAGTAATCAGTCAGACTGATCACAGTACTACTGAGGATGAAACTGATGAAGAGGAACTCCCAGCAAGACAGATAATTTTTATTTTCCTAAACAGACTAGCTGGCAAAATACATAGTTTTATAAACAGGACAGAAGCAGAACTGTTTCCTTTTTATCTTGCTGACAAGCAATGATGGTGGTGCCAAAATTTCTAACAAATCTCCATCTAAAATGTATAGTGACCAAGAACAATTTGTTTTAGCCTCATTGTAATGGTGTGTCTGTTTCACTTTGCTGTTTGAGTGAGAAGAATTTTTAAATAACTTCCGTCGTTTTTTATAAAGCATACAATGACCTACGGTTGTCTCCTTATACAAATATTTCATCCAATTTATTTGGAAAGATTCACCCTAGCTATATAATAATGCTAATAAGGAGACTACTACGTTAACTACATACAATTATAATACATTCTGCACTATGCTGATTCCCAACAGAGGCCCTAATTGGTGACAGATATTAATGCAATCCTCCTGTACACCAAGTTTCTAACAATTACAGAAAGAAACAATTCCCTTATTTAGGGAGTGGCAGAGCTGCTCCTTTAAATTCCTGGAATAAACATCTTGTGCTCATTATTTTGAAACGCTATCTCAAAATTATTATTTCTCTTTAGACACTAGAAGAATAAACATTTAGTAAGTTACTTGCCACAATTCTAAAGAGTGCAGTAAAAAAGGGATCCGCCTTGAACTGGCATTGGGAAAAATTCTAGAGAAAACATTTTTACAGAATATTTGTATTTATATTACTGAATGACACCAATATTAAATTTCCATTACTGCCTTCTTTTACAATTAAAGAAAATCTTAAGGTGCATTTCCTGTATTTGTATGTCTGCTACAGAGACTTTAGACTGAGATCAAATGACAAAGTAAAAAAAAAAAAAAAAAATCTAATAACATTTGAAAGTTTACTGAAAAGCTTCCTTTTCAGCACAACTGTTTTCCCATACAGTACTTATCATTTTCCCCCTAAAAATTAGTGACACCATAATACAATTGGCATACACCCAAATATCATGATTGATGCTTCCAAGAACGGTCAATACTATTGCTCTTATATGCAAAACATTTAATAATATATTTTACATTCATTAGAATGAATGCCTGTCTGAGGTAGACTCCCAGGTCATTATCTTGAATTATTAACTCATCCTAGTGAGTCATTAATTCAAAAAAATTCACCAGCTGCTCTGAAGACAGCACTGAATTTATGGGTTTATGTCAGATCAAAAAATGTATGCTTACAGGGTGAAGTTTGCTAAATATTAATAGACACTGTAAAAGAAAGAATTATTTGGCAATAAAATAGATTATCAGATATTTCATTAAAAGCATAAGCTGGACATGACAGATCCAATTACGTGAATTCTGCAGTTAACAACAGCACACATCACCAAAACACTATGTATCTGAACCGTGTTTCCCAAATGATGAATTGCCTGTAATGTTACAAGTGAAGATGACAGTGTGTAACCTAAGGAAAAAACAAGCCCATGGCTGAACCTACACTGACCCCAGACACAGACCCAAACTCAGGTTCTCTTATGAGAACAGAGTTTGTGAAGCACAGAGAAGGTTCAACAGTACAGTTAAAAACCCCAAAAC
Organism: Origma solitaria; assembly: GCA_013397895.1. Taxonomy (NCBI): domain Eukaryota; kingdom Metazoa; phylum Chordata; class Aves; order Passeriformes; family Acanthizidae; genus Origma; species Origma solitaria. Next base: position 700,203 of record VZRL01002171.1, read on the forward strand.
CAAACCAACCAACCAAAAAACAACCAACAAAAAGCCCCAACACATGGGTCTGAATAAAACCCTTGCGTATTCCTTGTGTATTCAGTGCCAGGGTGCTCAAGTCTAGAAGTTTTGTCCTTTCTGACAACATTTAACTTAGGAAGCATGTAAATACTCTATTTTCTATGGCAGAATGTATCAGACAGAGGAGAAATCTCTAGTAGCCACACAAAACAATCACATTAATATAAAACTTACAGAAGGGAGAAATAAATCCCAGATATGGAGATATCCTAATCTTTGAGAAATGTGACCATGTTAATTTTCCAAAAATTCTTTAAATTTTACTTCCCAAGCTAACAATGGAAATATTTAGTCTCAATACATTTTTACATCAATAACTTGATCAATGTTATTACCATTACTTACTGATACTAGTTTTCCTAACTAATTGGTCTATATTTTTAGCTGTTAGCTTATTAAACAATAGTAAAATGTCAGGAAATTCAAAATGCATTAAGAAAAAATAAGAAAGACTAGTAGTGACACATAGGGTATGTAGGTGGCTCATTATTGGATATATCACTTATAAATGCTACGTAAAACATGTTGGTCACTCATCTATTTAAAACCATATAACAATGAATGTTGTAAGCTAACCCTACAGTCGACTTTCAAAACTAAATGTATTATAGACTCCACTAATTTCGTTTTGTCTTTCATATTGCAATTTCAAACTAAAATTGGATTTCCAATTAAACCCCTTTATTTATAGAATTATGCAAGCTACTTAAATTTATTAATACAGCCTTATTCATTACATGTTGACCTGAACATTAGATTTCATTTCACTTCAACTGAAACAAAGTATGTTTGTAGCTAAAGGATTTGATCTTAAAATGGACAAAATGTATCAGATAAAGTGAATTAGTTATTGGAGATAATTGCTGTGAAGGGTTCAGGATTTGGACATGAACTACCTAGTATCTGTCCCCACAGTGGGGCAGGTGGATGGGGAGAAAGAACTGAAGGAAAAGATCTGCACTTTCAAGTTCCCTAAATTAAGAAGTACGTGGCAAGACGACAAAATACAGTTGGTATCAGAACCATCATGAGAAAGCTCTGAGTAGAGAACTACGACAAAAAGATTTAAAGCACCAATATATAAAGTTGCTGTTGCAAAGGCAACTGTAATTCTAAGCAATATCTTCCTCTGAAAAAGGAAATACATTACACAGTTAAGATAACACGTGGAATAAATACCGTGTTCCAGCCTGACCAAATTAACTCCTTTGAATTTTGTTTCTGATTTGAAAGTGCAGTTTAGTGAATAGTCCAGTTTCAAGAAAGATTACTCAAACTGCAGCAGGTGCAGTGAAAGAGCATTAGGATGACCAAGAGAACAGTCTGTTTTGCAAAACTGAGACAGACTGGTGTATGTGGACTAAGAAAATGAAAAAAGATATGACTGGTATAAGCACCAGTATGGTAAATACTACAAGAAAAAAAAGTTAATTAATCTGGACAACAGTACTGGCACAATCAGAATTTGTATCCACTAGCTAGGAACAGACTTCCTAGCTAATGTAGAGTGAAAATGTGAGATTTTCAGGCCATTAGAAAAATAATGAAATCCCTAATTGAAATAACTATCTACAAGAGTAGAAACAGCAAGCATAGCTTTACATGTTTATTTATTACAGCCTATGATACTGTTGTGATGAACATGACAGAGGAGTAAATTTGACCTGAGGGCAATTGTTTTGTTCTGTACTCCCTTATTTTTTTTTCCTATAGAAATGACAGCTGAAATAGTTAAATTCTGTAACCAAAAATCTAAATCTATATATGTCTGCTACTAAAAAATAACTGTGTAAATATACCCCAAGAAAAAGAAACATCGAAACGAAAAGAAATTTTGAAGAGATTGCCAAATGGTTTCAGATTTGCAAAATTAACACCACAGATTATTTGTTGTATTGGAAGAGAAGCTCAGTACAGGAAATAGGGGTTAGACAATGTGCCCTATTCAATGAATGGGAATGAACTGAGTATTGAACTTCATGCACATTTGTATGAACAGTGACAATTATTGCTATCACCTGCATCCATGGCAAGAAGAGGGCAGTTTCCTAAATTGCAATAGAGAAGGCAAATTAGAGGCTTGATGGTAGCTGACAAAACATGAAATTATTTTTTGCATTAAACACCAGACCACTACATATCAAAACCAAGCTTTCCATGCATGAAGAGGTAAAAGTGTATCAATAGTCTCATTACATATTTGCAATGAATATCACAAGGCTATTTCCTCTGGAAATATGGCCCCATTTAAGTCAGTATTGGACAAACACACAACCTAGGAAAATAAAAACTATAAGCTATCAAGAACTGAAATTTTTTTCTTTTTGATCTAAGAAATGGTGGCTGCTAGCATCAGAACATGAGTGCAGAACCCAGAATGTCTGTACAGAGAATACTGAATGGACTCAGTTCATAGTTTTCCACTCTACGCAGCCTCCTCTGATTTTACAAGATTTGTTTTATAGCAAATATTAGCTGGACAACATTGTCACTGAAGATACATGGACTCAGAAGTCTAAGCAAAAAATAGTTAAATGAATACAGCTTATTTGAGAGCAAGGTTTTGTTTCTTCTTTTAAATAAGCACTCCGACAATTACATTAGGAAAACACCACTCTGACACAATTCAGATAAAAATTAGAATGCTTCCAAGTTAAATGCCTGAACAACATGCACTCTCAATTTCATTTCACTAAACAAATCTTCGAGTAACACTTCACTTAGCAAGCCCCTGCAGGGAATCTTTCAAGCAGTCTGCTCTGAAAAATACTACTGGTACAGTAACCACAGCAATTTCACAAAGGCTGGTAAACTGCACAGTGCATGTCTACCTTCAGAGCTGCTATCCAAACCTATAATATCCATAAGAGATAAAGAAATGCAGATATCCATGCAGCTTACATGTTCCAGTAAATTCCCTCTTCCTTAAACAGTAAGAAACACTTCCTTGAAGGCTATAGGCAAACGTGTATGGCAACAAGTAGACAGAGAAACAAAGAAAGAGTTGTTTATATCATTGTGAGAACAAGATACACCTATTAAAGCACAGTGTGCATAAGCTCTGGCGCATACTGATCACCGTGGCATATCCTAAGAATGAAAAGAACTTCAATGTGACCTATATTCTATGTCTTCTTAGAGCCTGGGAAGCACCCTTGAATCTAATTTTAAAAGCTACCATGTAAAACCAATTAGGGTAGGATGCACTAAGCGAAACACTTTTGAAGGCCTCTCCTGTAACAAGCTACAAAGATGAAACGGCTCTACAGATCGACTGCCTAATAAAAGGAAAGTTTCAAAATATGAAGACACCACGAATTATCTTTTTCCAATGAAGGTGTGACTTAAAATTTTAGTTATATCATACTATTGTACTACATATAATTTTTATTTCTGGGTTGTATTCTCATCACACATCCTGTTACACCTGCATTATTAAAACTCCACTAACAGACTAGGTGCCAATTTAACTGCTTTACTATCTGATCTTGCTCAAAGAAAACACAATTATTTGAATGCTATTATACACTAACATTAGCACCATACTAAATGGAATTGTAATACAACAATGGAATCATGGGAAGTTGTCAAGAAAAAGGTGATCAAGTCCTTTGTCTTAAATTGGGTGTATTTTATTTGACAAAAATCTGTGACTTTGTTGAATTTATCACCATCACATACATAATCCCTCCTGCCCTTTGAATGAATCCTGTGGGACAAATTTAGTTGTTACTATAAAAGCTATTAAATGAAGTGTGCATAGTGATTTTCTTACATTTTAAATTGCTCTTTTAATTAATTTAATTAATAATTTCCTCAGCATACTTTACTGTTGACTGAAGTGACATTACTGAGGTACCTGAAATGTTTTTCACACTATAGGGAAAAAAAAGGAAAAAAAAAAACTAAAGAAGAGATGTAAGAAATAAAACCCCACTGTGGGAAGTAGAGGGGGAAAAAAAGTCACTGGTTGTAGCAGGACTGGGGAGAGGTTAAGAGCCTTCAGTGCTTCAAAACATGTTTTTAAATAAAGGAACTGACATGTGGCTATATGGCTTCTATATTGTAATATCATGACTTGGTCTCTCTTGACTTGCATGGCTCCTGGAGAAGCCTGTTACAGGGATTAAATCCCTTTGAATGTTAATGTGTTCCTCTTTTGAGCCACAAAGAATATTAATCCTACTGCCCTCATCTACCAACAGCTGCACTGTTTTTTCCTACTTGACAGAGCGGAACCAGATAGCATGGCATGATTGACTTGAATGTAAATATTGCTGTTTGGTTTTGAACTGCTGTCTTTTTGCAGAAATTTAACAAACCAAACACCAGCTCACCAGCAGCACAAATAACTGTTCAGGCACCTAGAAACCTCTTTCTAAATAATGACATCAGAAAAATTGAAAAAATAATTTATTATCTTATTAAAAAAATGAACATACTTTACAATCCCCTTGAACACTGAGAGTGCCCAGTACAGGGAATCAAACGGAAATGTTTCCAGAGAAAGGACAAATGTGTGTACACAAATACACATACATCTATAACTACACAGATTATGGAAGAGTGAGTCAAAGCCAACAGTTCACTTCAGCCATGACTCCACCATAGACATCTAGAGTCTTATAAAATCTTTAAGAATTCATTTCAACCCTACACATAACTTCCATTCAGCTACTTCACACAGTTTGTGAAAGGACTCTCGATTCCAACAAAAGCTAGGTAACATAAGACAAGAATATGCAGGATGACCCTAAAACATATGCACTAAATTTCCATTATCAAAATAAGTATTTTCACATATTTGAAGTCTTCAGTCAGATGAACTGCCAGAGTGTTTCTCACTCAGATTTAAAACTACAACTGACTGATAAGCTAATACAAAACCTGATCTCTATATAATTCTTTATGAGTCCCAAACTTCAAAGCTAGGAAACAAATACTGTACTTACTATTCTGAATTTTCACATACATTTTGGCTACTTCTGTTCTTGGAATTGTTTAAAAATATCAACATTTCAGAAGCAGGTAATATATAAACTAATTAGAAACCAGCACAGTTTATGTTCAGAAAACAAATTACGGTGATTAAATGAAGTCCCCAATCCATGAAAAAATTCTTTAAAGACCATCTTTCTGACACTATACTACAATTTTGAAGCCTTTGGCATAAATTATTACTTACACTTAATGCATGCTGTGCTGATGCACTTTTCAAAAATCACAGCACTATCAAAAATGTCTAACAATGTTATGCTTCATTTATTCATGTAGTTCAAAAGCAGTCCAATCTGTTAGACAGTGTACATACAAAAAGAGCAAGAATTTCCATACACACTACATATATATTACTGGCCAAGGAATTTAAAATCACACTTGCAGTGCACTTTCAGAATGAAGATGCTTAGCAAGAATTTACTATTCTCATATTTATGATATGAACTATAATAACAAAAAGTTACCAATATTAACATATTTTAATAAGAAAGCTATTTTAGGAAAGAATATGACTGCATTTAGGATTCTGTCTATTTTAAAATGTATTTATGCATATGTATTTCTTTCAATTAACGTTGGATATTTTAGTAGAGGTAAAACCTTGAATACCTTGCATTTTCAACGAGGTAACACTAACTCCCAGGAGAATAAGCGTAACAGTCTGCTACATGCACAGAGGCTCTTACCCCAGGGTTAAAACAAGGCAATTCAAGGTTGCTTGACAGTGTGCAGTGGTGGATTTATGATCTGAGTTAGAAAGCTGCATAAAGGCAGTTATATAGCATTTGCCATGTAGTACCTTACTACCTAAACATCCAAGTACACCCCACACAAATAATACACACAGACAATTATGGAAATAGAGATGTGGTAAGAAAAGTGTAATCCGGTGAAAGAACAGCATGCCAGACATGAAAGATGGTTTCTATAAGAATTCAAGTGTTTAAATATTCCTGGCTGGGTAGAAGAGAGATTTTTCAGATTATATGAAAATGTTTTGAGTCCAAAAATTTAGCATCTAATCCTACTACAATAAACTGTTTTAATACTGAGAACATATTTACTTCTTTACTGCTGACAAAGGTGAACTGCATACTAAGCCCTTGCTTTCTAGTAATTAAAATACATCAAACAGAGCAGAATGGTTAACTTGCGAAATAGGGTTTGTAAGATTAGATGGAAGGGCTTTGTCCAAAGACTCTGGAGCAAGGAAAAAATAAAGTAGACTTCATTCCAGCCCTATGTGTCTGAAAATACTGGATCTGATCTCTTATTAACACTAATTATACATTCCCCAGTCTGGTAAATTGGACTTAAAAGTGAACATAGATTAAATATATGAATACCACCCTTACTGCGTTTCACCCAAGTCTGGCAATTCAGAAACGATGCTAAGACAAAGAGTTGTGTAAGTACTGTGTAGAAGTTAAAAATCATGTTGTTTATTCAGCTTTCATGTGAAAGCACAGACCAATTTCCATGTGCTATCAATTCAAGGAAGGAGGGGGCGGAAAGGTGAGAAGAGAAAGAAACTTTACATAGATTAAAACCGACCCATTCAATCAGTTAAGGTTGGAACAGCTCCCAAAACAGCTCCCTTCCTAGTTTTGCTTGGCCAGATGGAAGATGAACACATTTCAGGATTTCAAACAGTGCTTTGGCTTGGAATCTGATGTGTTACTCCACTTCTAGGTTTAAAAAAACTCTCAAAACTTATCTCCCTGTTTCAGATAGTAGTTGATTAAAATGTCTTGAGGATAACAAGATGTACTATACTGGGAAGGCTGTTGGGGGGCAGTCAGATAAGGGAGGGAAGGGGGAAAAAGTGTCCTAAACAAAAAGGGGAAACAATAAAATGAAAAATTTCAGAATCTCTTGAATCTGCCCCTCTGTGGGAGCCCTTCCCCTTCACCCCTTAATTTCTATAGAGCTTTTATACAGCCGAATTATTTCATCACCTTATAAATGTTGAATCAAAATACGGAAGCATGATGGCTTTTCTCAGATGAAATTCTAGCTGTTTCTTTGTACCAATGCTTCTCTTTACCGCCTCTTAATCTAATGAATTTTTCTGTATTTCATCTTATACTCATTTATCTATTAGCCTTTAAATTTCAGTATTACGCAGGCACATTAAAATGCTAAGGATATTACAGTCTTCCAGTGGACACCATCAGAAAGTCTGTATGTGATCCAGGTACATCTTATTACTCAAAATGTGCTATTATTTTTTTTTCCAGCATTTGAGGCTAATGCCATTATATGAATTAATATGACAGAAATGTACCAGATGCTTTCACTAAACTTAAGTGATTCAATCCTATGCTCTCTTTGTTGAAGGTCTCTGGTTCAGCCACCCTTTGTAGTCTTTTCTGCCACGGAGCTACATGTGATATTTATTAAAATAAATACCAATAGTTTCAAATTAGTATGCACTGCAAGAAGGATTCTTTTAAAACTTGGAAGAACTGCAGAATAATAAAGGGGCACTGGAGGACTAAAACCCTATGGATAAAAAACTATTAAAGAAATCAATTTGCTTTGTTCTTTACTTATTAGGGTCACCAAGAGAAGCTGTAATACAATAAAATAGCATGCACTGTTGATAGGAGACACTGCTTTATCCTCAAGGGAATTTCTTTCACAGTTGTCCTTTGAGTTTAATCTTACTGCTGTGGCATCTCTTACTTCTTTTACTAGCCCAGAAGCATGGTAGAGCTGAATAAGCTATCAATGAAGAGAATTAAAAAGTAGACCATAAACTGAAATTATGCTCTAATAAAGAGAACACTGAATTGCATAACCTGTTTTTTTCACATTTTACAATATTGTTACATTTTTAAGTTACACACCATCTGTTTAGAGAAATAATGCTCACTGGAATACCAGTTGTATGCAGGAAGTCAGAGGCAATTTACAACTCATATAAGGTTTCCTTCCAGACAGAGAAGAAAGGAACAGCAGAAGAGCTTATGTTTGTATTGAGAAGACGAAGATTTTTAAGCTTTTATAGTTCTGTAAGGGTTACAGAAGCTAAATATATCCTTTCTTACCCCTATCTGTCCTAGATTTCCTTTGTGCTATCAACTTACTTGCTTAGTTTTGATTCAGATATTCAGACCATGTTTTTTCTGAGGTGCAAAATTGGGAAATATTTACTTAAGGAGAAGATTTCAACTTACCTGATGAAGATCACTGCCCAAAACATATTCCTGGAAGTAACCTGGTGCAGCAGATGATGCTCTAATTGCCTGCCACAGCTTATACTGACAGCCTCCAATATAATGTGACTTAACACCAGGAAAGTGGTTGTAGTTTCTAAACACAAATGCTTTCAGTGGTGTTCCTCTGTTTACAATGGTGCTTACTGCAGCTACCTAGTGAGTGAGGAGGAACAAAATTAGTTATATGTAATGATAATAGTAACCACAATATAAGAATGAAAGCTTCCCACCCCATATGAAATTCAATTTATACATTAATGCACCTCTGCAATCTTACTAGATTATTTATTTACATTTTTATAATGGCTATCTAGATTTTAAAAAGTGAACGTAAAACACAAACAAAAGAGCCAATTCCCTAAAGATAATGTTATTTTTAACCTGAAATTGTTTCTGCTGGTTTTTCTGTTTCTATGAATATCTATGATATTTAAGCAAAATACTGGTGTCAGCTATATGATTTTAAAGTACTTTTCCTTTAGGAATAGTATTTCATTCTCAGAAGTCTGTAGCCAGCAATACCACAATGCCATTAAATATGAATGTCAGAACTGTCAATCAATTTCTTGCTCCAAGAAAATGATTACTTAGTATTGCAACTGGAGTTAAAGAATTGCAGGAAGAATCTCTGCTGCACAAGAATCAAATGTAATTCTTTCAAGGTTTTTGGTAAGGATACTGAAACGTCATTAACAGAAATCACACATGTTCATCTAAGTGAAAAGCCAAAATGGTATTTCCATTGGGAAAAAACCTGACTACGACTGCAAAAATAATCACATAATCACAATGTGAAGTACATGTAGTTATGGGTGAGAGTTAGAATGTGCAAGACCTTTTAGAGGTGATGAAGCCAGCCTGGCTGGCACTCAGAACAACACTATTTAGCACCCAAGTGGGTGTTTAATTTTTATCTTTTTTACTATTTTACATAGCAGCGTGTTTTCATGAAAACAACTGTTACTCAACAGCACAGCTGATGCTGTGGTATCACTGTATGCATTTGCATTCTTCAGCGACTTTAATTTAAATTACTTTATTCACCATAAATTTATACTTATAGAAATGAAAACAAAAGCGTAACTTCCACATTACAATGCAAAAGCAAAACACATGCCTGACTGGCATGCCATCATTTGATGGAAGAAAAGTTTCCTGTTTTTCTCAAAAGGAGGGTTTATCTCTAAGCACTATCAGATGCAGTAAGAAAAATAATTTCAGAAAAGTTAACAGAAAACCTATTAAATGGATGCTTGATTTTATTTTTAGGAATACCCCTGTACACTTCATGATGCAGTCTAAGTTGCAAGGTGCTCAGCACCTTCTGGAAAAATCCATCTTGCCATAAATTTAACAGCAGCAGAACATACAACTGCGTGTTTTATTTTGATTTTGCTGTGCCTTGTAACAAGTGCCACCACTGACAGCACTATAAAACGATTACTGGGAACAGCTAGTTTCAACTCTATTTATATTCACAGTTTATTACTGAAGAACATGGAAGGAAGCCAAAGATCCTGGTTCAAAGATAACTTTCAAGTCAACATAGGATAAGCTTCTCTCTCAGAAAGAAACATATCCCACCAGTCTTTTCATGTCCTTGTTTTAGACATGGACTAGGAACACAGTCAGTAAGGCACAGGTTTCTATGTTTAGAAAAATGTGACTATCTTCCATTTAACAGTAAAGAATTGAATATGGTGCTATGACACCAAAACACCTGTTAATTACAGATTGTTCTGAAATGTATCCTATTATATTTCTCTTCTTTCTTCACACCCTATCCTTCACCAAAAATAAAATACCCATACTTTCTCATCTTTCAGTCTCATGCTGCTGCTGTATGTAACACCCCTCCTATGGTGTCTTTTCTATCATACAGGAAGAGAAGAGATCTTCATCTAAGAATGTGCCTGGAGAAAAAACAGTACTCCAAACAAAGTGAGAAGAAACCCTGTCCTCTTGCAACACAGCAACACAGATCACAGCTGACATGACAGACACTAGAATTCTTACACGAAAAAACCAAGCTTTGCACAGCCCCAAAATGTTGACCCAGTATTTCTACACTTACAAGGCTGTTAACATCTCTGCAATATATTCTAACTAGAAGTATTAAAAATATGAGAAATTGCTGCAGAAACTTAAGAATCTAATTAATTTTTATCCTGTAAAAGCAGGGGTTATCACATATGGAAGCCTGAAGAGCACTTCAACACTCATGCTTGCCTATCCAATATTCTTCTAGGTATAGAATTTACTCAGAACTCTTAAAAGCACTTGTGAAAAACACAACTAGTATTTACCTTAGAAAACTGTACTTACCTTTGGACATTTGGATTTCCTTGCAGTTTCAATCATAAGATTTGAACCCATTTTTTCTCTACAAAAAAGTGTAAAAAATTGAGAATGCTTCATCAGTTTAGCATGAACAAGATATATTTTTATCATCCTTATTTCAGAGCCCTTTGCACTTAGAAGAAGCCATGCTTGAATTTCCCTTTAACAATCAGATTTCTAGAGTTGACTTCAAGGGACCAACATTTCAAACTTTGTAGGCTATTGGAAATAAGTCTGAAGAGTGATTGAAGAGGTCTTGATGCAAGTCACTCAGTTCACATACTTAACCATAAATCATTAGGATTATTCAAATATGTAGTTAGACAAAATATTTTGCTACATTTAGGAATCAAAAAACCAACGGCCTTACTAAGTGGTTCTACAGTAATGAAAAAATCACTCTTCTGTAGCGTTACAAAAACAAAAGCTAAAGAGAGAGATGGCATTCCACATGATTTAGAAGAAAGTTAAAACATCTATATGTAATCTTCCATAACAGTAATCCAATACGCATTTACTGTCCCACTTTGAGGTAAAATTTTTTTCATGTGAATACATTTTTATAAATCACACTAATGTTCAGCACTGTAATTTCTCATCACATCAGCATTAGGGTCAGTATTCCCATTGCTAACTAGAAGCAATATTGTGCAAGCAGCAACCTTCTTGCACAATAGACGAGACTGGAGCAAATTACCATACTAGCCAATAATCTCACTTCACCATCTATTTCACCTTTAATTCACTTACAATAAAGATAAAAAACTGCTGCAGAGTGAGTGGTCATCCATAATGATTCCAAACAGGCTTTCCTTTAAATCAGCAAGCTTTCTTGCTCCCCTAGAACATAGCCCACCCAAACACTGGTGGTGCATCTGCCTTATTCTGCAATGACAGTTCTCCATATTGCCACACTTTTTAAGGATATTCCATATACTGTTGTTATGAGATCATCTATCTATAGCTTGCACCAGTGGCAGGAGGTAGTAGCACTTCCACTGTTAAAAACAGCACTTTCATGGACCTAGTCAGGTCAGAAGATAAAAGAAGCTTTATATGCTACTGTAGCAGCAGTCCTCCATGCAGACAGTACACTGTATGTGCACATATTGTCCTAAGGACAATTTGATGCTCTACTAGTGGATATTTGTGCTTGCAGGATGGCTGCGTACATGTCCTTGACAGGGAGGAAGGAAGGGAGACAGGTTCCAGTCCTATGATGGAAAACTCCTGCTGACACAATTCTTGTACCAGTAGCACTGTTTTATTTTATTTTTGCATTCATTCCAGTCTCAGAATCACCAGCCAGAAGGGGAAGAGTGCCATCTGCATTCACTAACTGATTACAGAAGGAGAGAAGGCACACAGAACCATGAAGTAGGAATAAAAGAGACTGAGAGAGGTGAGATATCAAAGACATCTACTGATTTGCATCACTTTCATCTGCTTCTGAAATATCTGTATTAGGTACTTTTTCCCAAACTCCAAATGCAAAGATTAAAAAAATGCATAAGCAATATCCACTGCTTAATTATAGAAACCACCAAGCTGAATAACTATCTCCTCACATCTTGTTTTTCATGAAGGCAAGAACTGACACTTTCAGAGTAGGTGCAAGAAATCTCTTAAACTACTATGCATCTTTAGACATTAAGGTCTGAGGAGAAAAGTTTAGTATCACCTTTGCATTTATTTTAGTTCTGTTGCAAGCACTAATATCGTAATTGCATATTATATAAGTGTATTTGTCTTACTTTCTTTTACGAAATCACAGAAGAATTAATTCCACAGTTAATTCACATACTGTGTTAAAAAAAGTCTCTAATTTTAATTTTATTGAATAGTTTTCTGTTATCAAGGAAAAGAAGAAACTGGTAATTCTCAAGATGTCTTACTATCTCGAATTACCACTTTAACTTGTTTGGTTTTGTTAATGATAGACTCCTCATGTGTGTTGTCTTTAGGTCACTGGCTACTTTTTACCAATTTTGCAACAGAAATATTTTCTAAAATGGGGTAACCAGGACTGTAAATAGTATTTTAAATGAAACTGTATTATGAATTAATATAACGGCATTATAGTATTTTCAGTATTTTCAATCCCAACTGTCACAGACTGAATCGTCTTGTTGGACCACAAACATACAGATGCTTCATTAAAAGGTCCATCACAACACCCAAATCACTTTTGATACTAAATTTACTTTAAATCTTGTAATGTAAGCATTTTACATTTTTCCACTCACTGGTTATTACTTTACACATAATTTCATTTGCCATCCTACTTTTCCATTTATCTACTTTATTTGAGTCTGTCTGTGACCTATGTCCTCTAGACATGACCTACTTACACAAGTCTCTTTCACAAACATTGCTCTTTCATTGCTTCAAGTCACTAACATTGCAACATTTACTTCAATAATGCTACCAAGAACATGTTGCCAACCATATGCTGGAAGAAACATTCTAATGGGCTACAGCAATGATGCAAACACTCTGGAGAAAGAGCATTCAATGTGAAAGGCAAAATTCTAACTTTTACCCTCTTCTAACAACAGTAGTACCAGGAAACCATGATATCTTCATCAAACCTACAGGAGAGACTTTTATACCACGTGCTAGTATGGAATGTGTTGCCCATCTAGTCACTAGAGAGCAGCGTTAATTTATATGTCAATCTGCAAAACAAATACTAAAGTATTATTACTTGCATTCCCAAACACATGTATTATCCATTTTCCTACCAAAAGAGAACATGTAACTTTTGTCCTACACTTCAGTGTCTGATTGCTTCTCAAGACTATAAATTCCCAACAAGAGATTTTAGCTAGCTTGTGAAAATCCCTAGCTGCTCACCAAATTTCTCCAGTAGTTTCTTAAGACAGCATGCAAGAAGAAAATTGTATATGTCAACAACAGTCAAAAGAAAACAGAGAAATTGGAACTATAAGCCAGGTTCTTACAAATGCAATTCAATATAACATTACATAGACTGATAAGTTTTAAGTATAATTTTCTGCATAATGGAACTGATTAAAACTAGTCCTCCAATTGCAACTCAAGAAACACATGAGGAGTTAAAAGAGACATAAGACATGAAACCAATTCTCTAAAGCACTCTGAATAAAAAGTCAGTTAAGCAAAATTAGCTGCTATTTTCTGAAATGCAATTTATAACATACCCCATGAATGCATGCAACATTAGCCTAACAAAATATCAACTCAATTATTTTCAGCAAGAATACCTTCTGACAGAAAATACCACCACTGATATCGTGGTAGGACGAAACATATATTACATGTCCATACGTTGTCAATAGATTCTCTCTATTTCAAGCAAGGCTGACAAGTTACCATTTAAACTACAAAAACCCACACAGCACAAGTAAAACTTTTAAATTCAAACAAAACATAGAGCAGTTTCCCCATGCTATGACAATGTTAGACCTGACCTTCAATATTGCTGTAAAGTGATACTATATAACCTTACAACTCCCTTCTTAGCTCCACGCCCCCACACTACAGGGAAGCCCCAGGAATCCCTTCAACAAAATATTGTGCAGGCATAGCATCTTCCTTCAACACTGCAGGTCACCAAGAAGTCATTCGTTGATCAGTAAATTTAATTTTCTCAGTGGATAATATATTATTTGTCTGGTTGTTGTCTACTGCACAGGAGTAGAGATCTTTACCTCCCTCATGTGCTACATGCAGCTGCAAAAAGTAATAGCATTTTCATTAAAGGCACATAAAATACCTTCACATGAGGTTATTGTGATTTTCACAAGAGTTCTTTTAGTTGGACAGGGAAGGAAATAAGGGAAGACAGAGAAAAATCTAATTTCTAAAAAAAGACCTTCATATATCCGAGAAGAAAAGTTCATGATATTAATTTGATAAACAGATTTATTTCTGAAAATATGCAAGAGCACTGAGAAGAAGTACTTGGAAGCCTCTCTCTCCACCTCATCAAACAAGTGAGATGCTTAAAATTCAGGCAGCACTGCTATTCCCAGTATAATGTCATGAAAAACCTCTTTCAATCCCATAAAACACAGTAATCACATTCCCAAAGGAACTTGTTTTTACTTAACCAAAGGAACCTTTTACCATTTTACATTTTCTCTCAGAAAAGGTTGTTCCAGTTCTTTCAGTGGCAAGGTCAACTTATACTAGTTGGGAAACTATGACATTAGTATGCTAAAAATTATGAACAGTTGAACTATCACTACAAATACAGATGAATAAAATTAAGAAATAAAACCTGTAATATTAACCTGTAATTCATTAACCTGTAATTAAAACCTGTAATTCATTCTAGTGGCTTTCCTGAATAGCCATTAATGCATGTGAATATACTTCATGGGCAATTCTGACACCGTGGATAATTTTTCATTGCAACCTTTACAACTCATTTCCCTTTCAAAGAAAGTGGCAATGGGCGAAACCCTGCAATATAGCAGCCAACATTAAAAATCCCTACGATAACACATTATTAAATTTCTCACCAATCTCCTATAAGAAAAAAGGCACAGCAGGTGGCTAGCAAAATTTGTAGCAAATCTGTAATGAGTCAGATCAAGCAAAGCTGGCAAGCATACAGGAATATAATCAGAAATCAGTGCAGTAAAGCTTACTTTATTCCCCAGACACATAAATCATTACATTAAAAGCTTTCAGCATTTTAGTAAATATGAAAACAGCTATTTCAAAAGAGTGAGTATATGTTAATCCTTTCTAGTTGTTTAAGAATCTGCATACCAGTGAAGCAATAACAAAACCAAATGCACTCAGACATTACACTAATTATTTTTCACCTAATCATCTTTTACTTACTTGAGCATTTTTTCCCATATATCACTGTCATAGAAGGCGTGGCTCCAACCCATTTTGACTGTTCCAACAATGACATTCTGCTTAAAAACGTCTGATCCTAACTTATGGTACAGCTCTTCACAATCATCCAGGGGAATATGGAACAACCCCAACATAAAAGCTAATATAGCTCCTGAAAAAAACAAGTATTTTGCAAGGTAAAACGTATCCTGGAGTAAGATTACAAAGATGCATTACCATTTAACACAGTTCACAGGTTAGCAGAATATCTGTCTTGAAACAGGAAGACCAACTGACATTTGTATCACTAAATGCCTGCTCAGAGATCACAAACCACATTTTAAAAGAACATATACAAGATAGAAAAAGTCTACATTCAAAAACAGAACTATGAGAAGTTGAAAAATTACATTATTTCATGTTGCAGATTTCAACAAGTATATGGCAGAAAGCAAATGAAATCCAGCACTTTATTTGAAAAGAGTAAGATATCTATGCTGTGGTATTAAAAAATTATTTGAAGCATTATTTGCTACCTTGCAACCTCTTAAGTCAGTAGAGAAATATTCTAGGAAAATTCTCTAAAAATACAAGAGCTTTGAGTAGTTTGGATTACATTTGGTTGAAACCATTTATAATTAGTTTCATACATGCTGCCATCTAGTGTGTGCCTAACAAAAATTATGACCTACCCTTGTCAGAACTAAACAGCAGCATTCAAAAGCCATTGCTGCTAAATACCATTAAAATGACTGTGAAAAAACACAATTAACACATTAGATATACAATTAATTCTTAGATATATTAAACTGAAAGGGACACACATAACCTTTAAATCTCATTGTGTTGTATTATGATGACATATCATTAAGCATTAGGGATAATTAGGACGCATGATTTTTTCAATCTGGAAATAAACGTAATAGGATTGAATAAAATTAATTTTAAAAGGTGCCAATTCTCAAAATAGCTTAAGAATATAATACATGTGCAGAAAAAACTACAGGTAGGAAGTTACGGATGGCTTTAAAGGAAACATGCCTTCCAAGCCCCTTTTCACTCTCACAATCCCCACCACTGTGATAGCTGAGCAGCAGCGGATTGACAGATTGAAGGTCTCCCTTTCTTAAAATGTAGCACACACACCTAAGGCAACTAGGGCGTACTTGACACAAAGTTTCAACAAGAGAAACTTTCTAAAGTGCCAAGTCACCAGATGCCCGGAATCAACAGTATTTAACAGGCAGCAGCTGAGAAACAGTGTTCTCCTGAGTCATGCAAGTCCTCTGCCACATTTTCTTCCTCTAAACTCTCCAACACCAGTTCTACGATATCACACATTTGCTATTTTGGTGAACAGATTCAAAGTATGCAGGGCCAATACAGCATCATTGCAATGATCTTTCTCTCTGACTGCACTTACACCCTCGGAAGCCCAATGAAGAGAAGTACAAGGAACACAGCTACAAAGACAGTGATGCTGAATTCACAGCAAGGGTATTTCTAAACCTCAAAGGCAAAACAGCTGAACTATAGTAAGAAATACAAAAAGCACAGCAGAAAAGAGAAGTACAGTGCACAAGAGGCATCCTTCCTATCATTTAATACATCACTCTTGTAAAGCACAATTCATTCAGCTGCAAGACTACTGATATATGTACTGTCAATACAAACAGAACTACTAGCAGCGCTGGCAGACATGCAGGACCTCACCCAGCCATGTCTAGTCATTTCTTATTGCAAGCTGGACAACTGCAGAGAAAATCTTAATTGTGTAAACAAAAAGACAACTGTGTATTTAAAAGAATATGGTAAGTACTTGCTAGCAGTCATAAATCCCAAAATTTGAGGAAGAATTAAAAACAAAGTTCCAGTGACAGTTGTGGGAATAAATTAAGAACATCAGGCCTCTCTACCCAAGGTAAAACACCTTTATTATGATTGCAGACAACACTGGAGAAGTATTTTGCAGGGATATCATCTTCCAGAGAAACAACCACTTACTGCAAAATCAACTAAATATTTATTTGAAAAGCTGTTTAAAATGTAAAGCAGGGAACTATCTTGTGCCTACAAGTTCCATCTAGTAGATCTAAACATTCTCCTCCACTATTTTGAATCTATTAAGCAAATCTACAGAAACATACTTTATCTACTCATGGCGATCTGTATTTAATATAATTTCTGAATTAAACTGTATAGAATGTAAGTATAGCTTGAAGAATGTGGGTTTCTAAAGGAAACTGAGGTAGTGAACTATAGCATACCACCTATGTTAGAAATCATAATTGTGCTGCAACTGGTCTAACATAAATTCTGAAGCAGGTATCTAAATATCTTTTAAGGAGAAACTTATGCTTTGGAGTTTCCTACTTTCTAGGCAGGAGTAACTTATCACTGAGTCACAGGAGCAATTAAGTCTGGGAGGGACCTGTAGACATCATCTAGTCCAACTTCCTGTTCCAACAGGTATAATTAGAATAGGTTACTCAGGACTTGTTCAGCCAAGTTTTGAGTATCTTCATGGATGGAAATTGCACAGCCTGTGCAGGCAACTCCTTCATGTCTGACCATCCCCACAAGAAAAACATGATCCTGTAACTAATAATAACTTCCCATACTCCAACTTGTCTGTTGGCTTTTCTCCTATCACTGTTCACCTTCAAAATTATTCTAGCTCCAGCTTCTCTTTATTTCCCCACTAGCTGAACCAGGCTAAAAGCCTCCCCATAGCCTTCTCAAGGCCAAATAAACCCAGTTTTTGCACTCTCCTTTATGCATCATGAGCTCCAGTCCCCATATCATCTACATGGCTTTCTGCCAAACTCACTCAGTAGGTACAAGAAAACATACTGAAAAGATAAAGCGTTTATAGAGGAGTCCATAAGGAGACATTTGTGGCCAGAGACCCTTAAACTGTTGGGTACATTCTTGACCATGCAAGCCAATGTGGCCAGCTTTCTTTGCTCAAGGGTACACTGATGATTCATGTCCAACTCGTTCCAAACAAGACCAGATCCTCTTCTGCAAAGCTGGTTTCTAGCCTGTCAGCCCACCCCAGATGAAGGGCTTTGTATTTGGCTCTACTGAACCTACCAAGCCATTTCTCCAGCCAATATGAACAGAGGGCACCACAGTACTGACCACTTCCTCTAATTTAGATCATCCAAGATCTTGCTACAGGCACACTCCGTCCTTCTGTGCAGGTTATTAATAAAGACGAAACATTGCTGTTAACTTAATAAAGGAAATGTTACTGACCCAGCACCAATTACCTTAGTAGTCTGTAAAGCTCCATAAATACCAAAGATAACTGTTTTTGAGTGCAAATTGAAGATTTCACGTAAATTGAAAAAAACAACAGATCAGTTTAAAGTCACAAGTTTATCATTAACTACCCAAAGTTCTTATTTAGAAGCAAAAAGAAAGACTCTAGAAATCACAAGTGTACTTTCTCAGCTTACACTCTAGTCAGAAACTGCAAAATCTACATTTATTCTCAGATGTTCTTTTACTATATTGATCGCAAAATTTCAAATTGTGGCTTAGTAATTACCTGTGCTTACACCACAGATGTAGTCAAAAAGTTGATGAACCGGCTTTCCAGTTAGTTCTTCTAGTTTCCGTAGAGTCTGAAGTGCAACTAAACCCCTGAAACACAAAAATCCCCTTCACATACAATGGCAGTCTTACCTTACTCTAATAATTTTTTAATCACATTTGCTTCATTTTAACTAATTATAATTGAATAACTACAACAGTAAGAATCCTGTACATTTCAGGAAATAAGAGCAGCGGAACACAGTTAAAATAGAATGATGAATACTAAACATAAATTACATACTCAGGCATACCAAAAATAATATTCAACAGCTACAGCCACATTGCTTTGCAGTAAAGGCTCAGGGGGTGATCACCTTCTGTGGATGTAGACTCAGGATAGATTTTAGCTGCATCCCCACCACACAGCACTTAAATTTTGTTATTAACAAGGCTATATAATGCCCCCTGAGGCATAGTATTTTCTAGTGTGGAGTTTGCTTGGCCTCAATTTAATGTGTCTGAAATAATGGGAGAGATGCATTAGAGACCATGAGATTTGTGCTTCTCTAACATGAAACAGTATCTGGCATGTAGTGGTGTGAACTCTGCTGGGATAGAGCGAGCTAATTGTGTAGGGCAAAATGAGCACCAAAACAAAATACAAAAACAACACTCATCACTTGATAGTCAAATGTAACAGAAATGTTACCTCTTTGGGTATTTATGTATCAAAGAGAAACTGAAATTTTATTTCTAGTTACAGTATGAAAGAGGTTACAAGTATACAAAACCCCAGAAGTTTTACCTTGTTCCTCCTCCATCAATGGTGAGGACTCGAACTCCCCAGCCTTTCACAGGGTCTGTATATCCAATCAGAGCTAAAGTTTCTCTAACAGCAGCCTGAAGACTTTCATCATTATCCTGTCTCAGCCGCAACAGGCATGGGATTAATTTTTCCTATTGATAAATACAAGAATATTTCATTCTAACCATAAGTTTAAACCAAAGGAATCCATTCTTAAATGTACTAGTGTGGCATTTAAGTATAGAAATAATGTATTAAACTTGGAGGAAAACTTCAAATCTGTATTTACCCATGCCTTTTTCCTAACAAGGGAAAGAAAGGATGTTAATATTACGTTGTACATACCTCACTGCTATAGCAACTACCTATCAGAATTAACCAAGGTGATATGTAACCCTTCAGAATAGCTAGAAAAGCCACATTTACCAGTTTAGTTTTATTGACTTAATAACACATCAGCCAAGTGTAGACTCAAGTACGAAGCACACAAAGCACAGGTAAAACCCCAGATTTTTTCTTAATAAGTATCACACTGCTTCAAAACAAGAAATGCCTTCTAAGTATACTAATATAAAAATAAAAATTAAAATGCTTCCTCACACAGAGTATTTTTAAATGTACATTACCACAAAGATAAACAGCATTACAATCAAAATGGGAGTAGTGAATACACTCTTGCATAAAAAAGTAATTTACACATACTTATGTGGATGCCTGACCTGTACCCTGCCCAGATGATTCATCTGGCCTGCACTCCATTCCCAAAGGCTGCTTTTCCAGAAACTCTACAATCTGTGTTACACATTTGTCACATCTTGTGGAAAAAGGCACGAGATTGACAAATGCTGTGATTTAGCTAGTACTTCTAGAATAGTCTACCATCCACTTCCTGCCCTCTCAATGCAGGGAAGAAAACAAGGAGAACTAGATTACGTGAATTTATTTGATGGTTCTCTTGCCATCTCTGTTCGAAGAAAGCATGTAAACAAGCATAGAAAGTACTGTGCATATACAGATCAACTGTACAGCACATTCCCATCTGGTCAACTGCCACAGAGTACACAGCGTACGACCTTTATCTACCACTGGAAAAAGCTATACTACCTATCCACATGACCATGCCGTATGCTTCTAAATTAAACACTACAATCTTAAGAGCCTTTAGTTAAACTTCTACTAGGTTGCATATGAATCTGCTTGAACCAGCTAAAAAGTTATATAAAAAGACACTCAAATTGTTATCTCTACAAATAGGAAATATGACTAGTCCACAAAAGAACAGAATGAGATTTTATGTTATTCTGTATCAATCATATGCCAGCTATTTTTTTAAAATCTAAGCATAAAAATTATTTGCACCTTAATTGCAACTCCTCTGCTCTCTGGAAATTCTAGAAGATGATAGGTCAGTTCTTCAACCCGGTTGATACAGACTCTTGGATTAGTGGATCTCCGTAGGGCTTGAACTAAAGCTCGAGTCCTGTTATCAATACTCACTCTTGCAATGATCTAAAGAAGACAAACAGACAACATAAAACTACTCTAAGAAATGTGTAAAATTTGTCAAAACTAATTCCAACATGTTATGTTAAGCTTTGTCTGAAGTAATGAACAGCATGTTGTACTAGAGATCTGCTACAGGATCCAAGTAAGCACTGCTTACATGGTCAACAAAAACCTTTTGATTCTTTGTTTACTAGAAAACTAAATAAAGGCAGCTCACAGCAAGAATACACCAAAAAACACGTCAGTATGTATTCAGATGAATTTTCAGGGCAACTCTCTGGTATTTGAACCATTAAAAAAACCTGAACTGTAAAATTCCTGTAACTACAAAAAAACCAAAAAAGCACAACTAGATCTGTCTGTATTTATGGACTCTCTGTATATATGAACTAAATATATGTACATACTACACACACAGAGGCATATATATTTATATACATACACACAATATAAAAACTTACATGAACTTATCTGTACTTCTATAAAACACTTTATACTTATATACAGATGTATCTATCCCTGTTTTTAAGTACATACATGTATTTATAGGTTAACATGTAGTATACATATATATAATCTATAGAGTTTTACACACATACTTATTTATCAAAGTACACAGAATGAATAAGAGAACAGTTAGGGTTGGAAGGGGCCTTAAAGATCATCTAGTTCCAACCTCCCTGCTGTGGGCAGGGACACCACATATGTACTTATATGGAAGTACAAGTACTTATATGTTAGTAGAAGTACGTGTGCATGCGTATGTACGTACATACACGGGCATATACTTATTTATTTAACTGTGTGTATGTGTATGTATCTATGCGTACACATAGGTATACACACTAGTCTGGCATGTATACACACCCGTATAAAATATACATAGAAGTAATACAGAAATTAACACTAAACAAAGACTTGCCTTTTCTCTCTGAAGAGACAGATGCTTTTCCTTCTCTTCTGCAGTCTTGGCCTCTTTTGCTTTGTCCTCATCAATCTTCTCAGACACTTCTTGTTCTGGCTGTTTACTCTTTTCTGGCGAAACAACTTTTGTATCAGATCTTAACTTTGGTACCAACCCACCAATATAGCTGTCTACAAAAGCTTGCACGCTGTTACTGGGATACGAAAGAAAGTTTGCAATACTTTTTTTAGTGGAAACTGGAAGAGCACTATTTGTCTTTTCAGCACCCACAGTCTCTGCTTCAGGAGCTAAAGTACTTGCTGGATCCACTGTCTTTCCTTTGTTTATTACAGTACTTTCTGATGAATCAAGCTTATTCTTCTCTTCACTTTCAGAGTCCTGTAATAAAGCATTCTTTTTTTTTCCTTGTTCCATAACAGAATTATTAAAGTAAGAGTTGATATGATCAGCTACAAAGTTGTAAGTCTCTCCAAAATTTGTAGAAAAGCAGCTTATATGAAAAAGGTGGTTTTTAGAAGGTGCTGAAACTTCTGGAGTATCTTGATAAGTGCCACTTGGACCTACTAACACAGATTCCAAATTTTCACTTGCACAAGTGGATTTCTTTGCAGCTGGGCCTCTGTTGCAATCGTCCTGAGTTCTGGGATCTGCAATTTGTTTATCATTTTCTAGATTTGTGTTAATGTTATTTGCATCTGCACTGCTTTTATTTGCTTTACCCAAAGTTCCTGAGTGGGACTTTAATCGAGCTATTCGTGACACCAGTTCACTGTGAGTGCCAGACACAGCCTTTGAAACAGATTCTATAGTATTCTTAATTCGTGACATGCGAATGCTCACCCTTGTAAGTCCTTTGGAAGAAGAAGTTAAAAGTTTGGAAACTCTGTAGTATAAAAACTCATGGCTACAAAAATACTTGTTATACCAAAATGTTCTGCTTCTGGCCCACTTACACCAAGGCTGGCTTGTATGAAAAACTCTCAGGTGTGCAGCATGATTTAGCCTCAAGCAGGCTTTAGGTCTACAGAAACACAGGTATTTGTTTCTTTGCTTCCACCAAAGATTTTTTGGGTTAATCAAAAAGAACAAATATGCATCCAAGGATAAATGAACTGTCATTACTTATAAATAATTGCACCTTTTCTAAGTTGCTTTTTACTTCATTCCAAAAAAATATATGTCAATAAATAAGTCCCGTAATGTAGTGTTATCTGAAAAAGAAAAAAAAACAAATACAAAAACCAACAATGGAAACCTCAAACCAAAATCACAGAGTTCTTTAAAACAGATGAAGCTTATGTAAAGACAAATAAACATTCAAATCAAATAATCTCATGGGAATAGCCACTGCTCAGGACACTTGGTAACATCACCCCAACATTCAACATGTTACTCCCTAAAGGCCAGTTTAAGCTCATCTTGAGCAATGTATGACTTCTGAAAAGCCCTTACTGACATATAGAAAATGGATTGCTGTTTCTTTAGCAAATTATCTTGTGCAGAGATGACGTTTCAAATGTCATTATACAACCACCCCTTTACAGAATTCCTCTCAGGGAAGGAGTGACACCAATACTTTGAGCAAAGTTCAATGAAATGGGCCCATCCTAAGAGCCAAGGGCAGCATGTAATCCTAACTCTTCAAAGAGAGACGCAACTGGTGGAGCAGTGTTTCAAGCAGTACACCAGAGTTGCGCTGATACCGCAGGCGCAAATCCATTATTTGCTGAAATAACAAGCCCAGGCTTCTCCAGCGCTTGTGACAAGCGCCGAGGAGGGCTGCCAGGGAAGCACGCAGCCCAGCTCCTGCGCAGGCCGACTCCACAGTGACAGCAGAGGCGACACCGCTGCCGTCAGCGCAACACGTTACTTACAGTCTCCTGTGCCTGCGCCGTGCCTGTCCCGCTGGGTGACCGCCGCGCAGCCGTGCTGCGGGCCCCCCGGCCGGGCCGCGTTATATAGGCACGGGGGCGCCTCCTGCCCCGGGGGCAGGCGCGGCCGCTGTTCCTGCCTTGCGCCATTTCCCAGAAATGCTGCCGAGAGCGGCCGCGTAAACAAGCACCGAGTCCCGGCCCCGCTGTCCCCGGCCCACCTCCCGTTATGCCAGCGAACCCGGCGTGCCCGGCACGCGCTCATCGTGTCCCCATAGTCCTCCACGACCCGATGGAGACGCGGCCCGTCCCGGCGGCGGTACCTGCTGGACAGTCTCTCCCGCCTCCCCCCTCTCCCCAGGCCGCCGCCG
>VZRL01002171.1:724874-741503 GCA_013397895.1 Origma solitaria
GGCGGAGCGGGCGGCGACGTGCGGCGCGGCACGCGGCGGGTCGGGGCCGGGCGGTGCCTCCTCCGGCCGGGGAGCGGGCCGGGAGCTGCGGGTGGGCTTGGAGGGACAGTCCGGTTATGCGGCCCCAGCCTCGCTGCCGCCAGAGCGGGCTGCTCAAAGTTCCATCCAGCCTGGCTGGGAACACTGCCAGGGGCAGGTCATCCGCAGCCTCCTTGGGCAACCTGTTCTGGTGCCTTACCACCCTCACAGTAAAGAGTTTCTTCGTGATATCTAACCTAAATTTCCCCTCTTTCAAGTTGTAACCATTGCTCAGTGTCCTGTCAGTACATCTCCCATCCTCTCTGGCTTCTCTGGAGGTCTCTTTCAGGTACTGGAAGGTGCTCTGAGGTCTCCACACACTCTTCCCCAGGCTGAGCAGCCCAACTTTCTCAGCCTGTCTTTGTAGGGAAGGTTTTCCTCTGGGCTTGTTCCAAGAGGTCCATGCCCTTCTTGCTCGAGGCAGGGTCTCAGCAGAGCAGAGTAGAGGGTCAGAATCCCCTCCCTCGAGCTGCTGCCCATGCTGCTTTGGTTTCCAGTGGAGCAGGTTGTGCCCCATGCTGCTGGCAGCGCTGGGCTCTTGATGCCATACCCTGTGGAGGAGAAGAAGGGCCCCTACCCAGCCTCTGCAGCTGCTCAGTGCTGGTGCCCTGGGAATATGACCACCTGCTCCCCCATCTCCTGCTTAACACCTGGGGAATGATGACAAACATGTTTTTCGTGGGTTTGTCAAAAACAGACTATTAGGGTTGGCTTTCGCATATGAAGATGGATTGATGAGTTCGGTTGATGGTTGTTGTTAATGGTTGTTGTTGTTTAGCAAATTTGTTGTGGGTTGTTGGGTGTTTTGGACCGGTACTATTTCTGTTCTGTATTTCATGTGTTGTCAGTCTGACAAGGAGGCTTGGAGCTTTCTGGAAGTCTGATGATGCAATGGAAGGAGGAGCTCGGGTGGAGTTTTGGCTCAGGGGAGTGAAATCAAGAAGATCATTGAATGGGGACCGAGCCTATGGCAAGACCCTGGACAATGGGATGCAATCAAAGAGTCAACTAAAAAGACTGACCCAATCTCCAGACAATCATCTCGGACCTAGAGGGAGAGCATAGGGGAGGTGACGGGCGGGGTTTGCCAGGTATAAAATGTACCAACACGGCCCACAAGGGCTGTCTGGCTCCAGGCTATCTGAGCCACACCCAGCGCTGCTCTTCGCTTTGTGCACGGCAGACAGCCATTCCAAGCCTCTTATCGTTGTGTTAACGATGTCAACGGGCTAATAAATTCTTTACAATTTAAACAGTGAGAGTTTCTTTCTCACAGGTTGGACAGGGTTAGGGGGCACCTTGGTCTTCCCCAGCCGGGCTTCAGAGCAGCAGCAGGCTCTGAGATTCCTGCCTGCGTGGCCTGCCTGAAATACGGTTTTAATGAAGTTGCCAAAACTTCAGACGATGATGGCAAGAGTGTGTTGATTTATACCTTTGCTAAGGAAAAGATTCAAGTATTTCACATTTCTGGTGCAATCACAGATGCGTGTTCTTGCCACATGGCTCGCCCCAAGGATGAGCAGACCTGTCTGATCTGACATGTTCGGAGGTGCATGATACATCAGGTTCTCAAAACAACCATGAAACTCTCCGAAAGAACTGAAAAACACTGGACAAGGAAAGATAAATTTATGTATTCCCAGGCATAAATTCTGCATCCACAGCTTCTCAAACATTTTCCCAATTTAGTATTCTCTTTACTGTAGTCATGACATTAAGGAGAAATTATCTCAAATTTATTTAAAAGATAAACACTTCAACTAAGCTAATTTTATAAGCCCTCTTAGTAGTCAAAAGTGAGTTCATCCTGTGTGACTAAATACCTACTTTTTAGATAAGAGAGATGAATCTGTGTATGGTATTCAAGGGGTGGCTAACTCTTGTTGTTTTCACATAATATGGAAATGATCTCGTTTAAATAATTTTGAAATATATTTCAATTTTAGTAGGACGTACATTAGCTATTTGAAAAGTACTTCCATTTCAGTATTTTTCATTGGACGTATCAAGAGAGAAATCTCTAGTTTTTATTGATGGGTTTTTGCTGATCTCTATTAGATTGCATACTCAGCACTCAAGCTATTTCAAAGTGGTCCCTCAAAACATGATTATTTTCAGTTTAGGACAACACTGAAAGGAGACTGATTTTATTGAGTTCTATCCCTGTTACTTAACTCAAAAAATCAAAGGCTTTCAAAATAGTTTCTCATTGTACATATTAATCCATGTTTTTATAGGTAAGATGAAAACTTTTGCAAATCAAGTTACACATCAATTGTGGAAAATCTTCCTGTTTTAAAGAAAGAGAATTTTTTGGTATACGTGCTTTTTGTCATGTTATAGCCGAAGTATTGTGGTGTCAATAATTCAAGTGAGTTAACTGTATTAATTTATAGGCATGCTATACTTTTCAATGCCATTAATTATTTCTAACATTCATATTTGTATATTTGTCTTGGACTGCTACTTGGAGACAAAGTCATAATGGGTTATGAGGCAGTTCGATAAAAATCAGATATTTACCAGAAATAATGGTTCCAAAATTTTTTTTCTAGGATTCTCTCTCTTAATCTATGAAATATGGAAGTTTTTATTTTGAGAAAATAGTTTTGCACTTTCACTGTATGTGGGATAAAAAGCTATTATATGATGAGCATTTTTATATAGCACTATATATATGGGTTTTATTTTTACTTGCCATATTGATTATGGGTGGTATTCTGAAAATACGGCATGATCACTTAAGAGACTCAAACATATAAAAAACCACAAGTAATTCAATGCACTATGACAAATTAATATATATTGATAAAGCAGTATTCTGCTAATAAAGGTGCCTGAGGTAATGCTTAAATATTTTTCAATCAAGCTTTAGGAAAACACTGTTTTCTATTTTCATCAGCATAATATGACATACAGAAGCTGTGTAGTGCTAGCAAATATGTTAAGCTTTGTTAACAGATGTATTCTGCCTCTTAACACTAGATGGCAGACCAAAATGGGAAAACATTTCCTTGTTTTCAGGGATAGAATGCTGAAAAATTAATTTTCAACTTGAATGAACATTCACCAAAAACTCTCAAAGTAATAAGAATTAAGACCATTGAATGCATGCTTATGACAGCATGATTACTTTCTGCAGAGTTTCATTTGGATGCGTTTTTTGGCACAAGCACTGAAAATAATCAAATGGAGCTTTTCTATATTATTTTCATATTGCTTTTTTATCTGTTACTTCCCTTCAATATTTTGCTCTTCTCAAAGAGCTAAAAATTCTAGAAGCCTTAGAAAGGGTTAAGCAACTCAAATGAAAGAAAAACTTTCAGAGAAAGCTGCCCTCACCAGGTAGTCACATCGTTGTGAAATTGTCTTCTGTAAATCCAAAGAGCAGATGAAGTAAGACTTACATTGCAGCTGCTTGGTATTTTTGCCTTGCATCAGTTGCCTAAAGTAATTGGGCTGCTTTTTGTCTCCTTATTATCATTGAATCCTAAACAATAATGTAGAAGTAACATGTTTGGTAAGGGGGCAACTCTCTTCATAGAACATTAGAAATTAGTGTGCCAAATATTACGTAATGAGTTCACCTAGAAGCCAGTGAATATTTTGTGTTGTTAAACCCTTCCTCTCCCAGGTACATCCTCCAAAAGAAGGGTCAGAATCCCTAAGATTCTGAATCCCACTCTAAAATACTGGTTCTTCTAGCTAATCATGATGTGCATACACAGTACAAGAACTGTAACAAATCTCACCAAATCCCACCTCATCTTTCTTTCTCAGTGCTTCTACTGTGGCTGCAGAGATAGCAAGCCATCCTGGCTGTTTCCAGTGCTGGTAGCTTTATGGACTAAAATCAGAAAAGATCCAAGTTATTCCCATAGTGTTTTTCCTGTTGGAGTTATTCAAAATGAGAAAAGTAAATATACTGGAATGGAAGAAAAAGTTAAAACATAAGTATGACTTTCCTTCTTCACAGTTAGAGAGTCAGCTTCAAAAATGTCCATAGCTTCTGGTTTAGGTTTCTCAGATTATTCTCATTCCACAATAGCTTTTGGTATAAAATGTATATAGAGGAGCAAACACCAGACTGTGGCACTCCCCTTCTCAAAGGAGTGCATTACCCACAAGGATACATGGCCTTTTTTTTCCAGGGCTTCTTCTTGGTCTCATGAATTCTTATGTTCATAGTCACCTAGTTTCAACAAGAGGAGAATGCATTTTCCATTCTGCCTTGCCAATAAGATGGTGAACAGAAAATTCTCTTAAGAAATCAGAAATGTGTATTTAAACCTTCTCAGGATGAAAATGTCACTGACCCCATTTTCTTGCACCGCCTGGGTAAATATTCCATTGGAAAGAATCTTTTCATAGATATTGTCAATGACCTTGTTCCTGTTCCTCTTCCCTCCTATTCCTGCTGTTCCTCCTCACCCAGGAACCTCCATTTCCTTACCCCATTTGAAAGCACTGGACATTTTTCAGCCTGTTTCTTGAAGGAATGCTTGTAAGGCATCATTAAATGAGTTGCAGGCTCTGCATTTTGAATGCATAAAGGTACCTGGCTCTCTGCAGAGTTAAGACTCTAGATTACCATCAGGATCTGGAATTTAGCTATGTCCTGCTCTGTTCATCTTCCTGCTTCACTAAATTTAGGCAGTTTCCTGCTTCCCACACAATATAAATGTTCTTGGATCCCTAAATCAGGGATCCTGCTAAGGGAATTGTTGCCTGAAGTCCTTTACACGTCTGTCCTTGATTTCCTGTGTCTCCACTGCTCATAGTCAATGGTCTCTGCCCTTGTGCTTTTGTGCATTCTAGAAATCTATTTGCCAAAACAAGAGTGTACCAATCAAATAATTATATACTAGTTATGAATAATGTAGTTGATTACTTAAAAATTTAAAATTCACACTCATGCTAAAGGTCATATTTTAAGTTCCTCTTCAGCCCCCTGCAATTATCGTAATAGTCATTCTGTTACTTTTCAGCGCTCAAGAAGTGACAGATGTGAATTTTGTTACTGCAGCATCTGGTTGATAGTATGATTGTACAAGTGTCACCCAAGGTTCTTGGTGTAAATGGAAGGAGGTCAAAAGTTTAGGTCTGCTGGAGTTAATTCATTTTCCACAGTGTTTGCAACTGCTTATTTAGTATTGCTGGAGAAACTGACTGTCATTTTTATTTACATTATATTTTAATTAAATCATTGACATATGGCTGATCTTTGCTCTGGGCATCTAGGTATTATACTAGGTACCACCTTAGCTTGTTTGCCTTTATTAAAAAGCTCTGTTTATAATTTCTCATCATGGCAAAAGTATTTTGTATTTCTTCATCAAAACCAGTTCATCATAGCTCCTTCTCCTAAAGTTACATGTTGTTTCTTAGTTTTTCTTCACTGTGACCAGCCTTGGTGAAGCTCCTTTATCTGTCAGTTGTTTTCCATTACCCTGGTGGCAGGTGAGCTGTCAGGCCATTTAGTGTCCTAATAGACAACCCAGACTGTCTGGAATGCTGCAAATGAAAAAGACAGCTTTTTGGCAGAAGCCTGTGTAACTGATTTGTAATGATTTTTTTCTATCTTAAAATAGCCTCATGGAAGTTGTAGAAGAAACAGTAAAAACTCAGTACTCTATGCGTAAACACTTAAATAACTTTCCGTGAAATTTTACAGCAGCAATAGGAAAGAAACATTACTTAGAGGATGGATAACAAATGGTGAAAGATAATTCTACCACCATAGTAAGTACATGAATTAAGCAAACTGGTTCCAGGCTTTGGACCAAGTGCTTATTCATTGCTGTCAGTAACAGCTGTGAAATCAGAAACTTACCTAAAGAATGAGGTCAGCAACAGTGAGTAATGAAGTACGTACTGAAAGAGGTTAAAAAGTTACTTTTTTAGACATAATCTCCTTAGGGATTAAAAAGAGGCATGTAGTACCTTACGTAGTTAGTGGTACTGTTTTGTGCTGAGTATCTGGGAAGTGCCTAGTTACAATTCACAGGGGGCCCATACACGGTTTTTTTCCTCTGGCTTTAATGCCTGTGGCTAATTCCTGCTGAAGGATGCACTTAATTTAGAAGATCTTGTTCCAAAATACTGCCTAACAGTAAATATGGTTGTTTGATGTGTTGCAGTCCTATATTCTAAGGTTATAAAGCTGAATTTGTTTTGATGTAGCCTTTAGTCTTACTAAAGTAATATCCTCTTTCTTTAAGTACACAGTGAATTTACTCATTTGAGAAATGAACTTTGTTTGTTGGAAAATGAAAGGCATCCAGATCATGTGTGTGTGCAGGAGAGAAGCATTTGCGCACACATAACACATGTACACAAAACACAGAAGGGCACAGTTTCCTTTTGGTGTATAAACAGGGCTAGCAGGACAGAATGTTGTCCTGTGTTCATTATAATGTTAATTTGAAAAGTTAATAGTACATCTTGACTGGAAATGCATGAGATTGTGGGTTGTCTTGACATTCTCTAATATTCTTTTGGCTTAACTAAGAGCTTTCCTTCCTTCCCAGGAGTGGTTTTGTCCAAAGCAAAGCTTAACTCATTCCAAGGAATAAAGTTATTGACACTGTTCATCATTTTGTGTCACCTTGTGTCGTGACAACGGCATTGGTAGCTGCCTACATTGCATGATTGGTTATATACTGTCTTGTAGTAGTGTCTGCAATGTATTTGTCTTTGTCTTTTGTTGGCACATTGCCTTTAGATGTAACTTTTTAACTATATAGGGTTGGAGTGCACCATTAAGTCAGGTCTAAAGGAGCTTGTACATTAATATAACTACTGTACTAATGGTGGGATTTTTTTTTTTTTAAAGAATCCAGAACTGTAGGACATTGTACAGCAGCATTAAGGTGTACATAATTTTAGCCCAGTAAAAATTACTTACAGCAAAGAAGTTGATCCATAATTTTCTGGAAATAAACAATATTAAATTACTAAAAAATATGGACCTACCTTGCTGTAAATGCATCTGTGCTACAGTCTTAGTATTGAGCAGCATTCATGTGTAACTTTGACAAATCTTCTGTAGGAAAGAATCCATTTGCTATCCATTGCACTACTTCCAGAAGCAGATTTCATAACATGTCCTGGTGCTGATAGGTATTTACATTACTTAATACATCTCCTCAAACAAATTCTCTGTCACTAGGGCAATTACAATGCAATGCTATGTTAACTATTTTTATCTACCCTAGACTATATTACTAAGTAAGTATTTTATGTAAAAAGATATTAAGAAGTAAATGTTTCTACCATCATCTTGATAACCGAATCTTTTACTGCACACTCTAGTCCTTTCCTCCCTATATGGCCTGTGGTAGCTGTTTTTACATTTTAATGTTTGAAAGTAAATTGAATCACATCAGCACTAAGGAAATAATTTTGATTTCTCTAAATTCCTTTAAAGATGTAGCAAATCTTGCAAAAATTTGTTTTTCTTAATTAGTTGGTTTTCATGACAAGTGCAGTAACAATAATCTACTAACTGTTCACAGCTACAGAAACTCACTGACAAACAGGCAGACCTGGGTTTCTCACGTCAAAAGCAGGCAGCAGTATTTTTCACTTGATCTTTTCTTTAATAGAAACTATTTAGTACTTGCTTATGCATTCTAAAGCAAAAGAGTGCAAACCTATTCCTTCACACTTTGTATTTAATAAGTAATGTCTGTCAAAAATTAAAGTTTCTGGGTTTTAGAAACTGGTGGAGGGCATTTAACCCTAAAATGCACATATTTCTGCTTCAGCGTATATTCCTTACCTGGCTTGGCAAAATAAATTTGCAATGCACTGCAATTCATGCAGGTTTTGGAAGAAAAAGGTTGTGATGGGACTTGACACACACAGGTCGTATGGAATTCATAGGTCAAGGGAAGTGTTTATTCCCCACCAACTCAGCACTCACTACTCACCACATATGGAATATTGCCTCTACTTCTGGAGCCCCTGTACAGGAAAGGTGTTGATGAGCTTAAGTGAGCTTAGCATGGGGCCATGGAGATGACTGAAAGGCAGGAAGATGCAGCCTAGTGAGGGAGGCTGAGTGAACTGAGCTTGCGCTCTGCACCAGGGGTGCAACAATAAAGAGGGTGGTAAAATAGCTGTTTTCATATGGTAGGGTAAATCCCAGAAATATGGGAGGAAATAAGAGGAAATAAGAGGAAATATGAGGAAAAAAGTGAGTATATCTTAGGTCCCTTCTGGAAATTCATTTTTGTGCAGCATTAGACAGACATTACATGTATTGTCCACTGCACAGGTACCATCTGTGGAGGAGTTCCTCCTTTCCACAATGTGGAGCCTTTTCTTTTGCATGGCAATCACATATATTTTCTCCTGACAGGTTGGGATGTCATCTCCTTCAAAATACTCACCAGTGTCAGCACAGGCTTTAAGTACAACGCTCAGTAGAACAGACATCCTGTTCAAGATCACTGTCTCCTTGAATACAGCATTTTCCACAATGCTCTCATTATATTTGTTCAGCCTGGAGGAGAAACAGCTTCAGAGGCACTAACAGTGCACCCCCAGTGGCTATGAGGATGCTGACAAGGGGTCCGAGCCACGCTTTTACTGAAGTTACAGCAGAAGAATGAGAGAAGGTGGCCTGAATCAGGGCAGGGTCTGGTGACACGTAAGGAAAGCTTTTTCACAATGAAAATAAGCATTTGTAATCAGTTACCCAGGGAGGTTTGGGGTTCTAAGCTCTTGGAGATTTTCAAGACCTGATTGGACAAACCGTGGGTAAAATGGTCTGAATTCAGTGTTTTCCCTGCCTTGAGCAGCTGTGTGATTCTGAAATTCAGAGCAGATAGCTAAATCTGCTAAGAAGTCTTAATCTGTGAGGTGGATCTCTCCCTTTGGCTAACTAACAAATATTAGATGACAGTACACACTGAGAAGTTCAGCAGAAGTTAACTAAAATGATTTAGGAAAAGAATTTAACTTGGACAGATACAGTTTGGAATGAAGCAAAGCTGGGCAATGGGAGAAGGACAGTCTTAGTGTAAAAGAACAGCTAGGGCTACTTAAATATTTTCATCTTATCTTCATTTTCTTTTCTCAACGAGTTATATTCCCAGCATGGATTAAATTTCAATATAACATTATCCTGACTATCTGCTTGCATGGATGAAAACTATTGAAAGGGCACAATTATAAAGTTACTAAACCATTAGCATATATTGAACTGATTACATGCAAGATGGAATAGAGTCTTACATCACTAGGACAATTTGTACAAGGAGGGCCACCACCCTTTTTATAAACATAGCAAAGGCTACTTGTTTCACAGTGTGCTTGCCCTTTAGCCTGTTGTCCACATGCTGGATCTGATACCTGGGCTGTTGCCCAGACACTGTGTGCCATATGCATGTGCAGACAAGGAAGAATTGAATGCTCCCAGGGATCTTGTTGGACCATTCTAGGTATAGCTGATAAAACACATTTGCCTGAAATATATGTCTACCCATACATCATGCATTGTGAAAAATCATGCAAGTAGGTGCTTCTGGTATGATATTCTGGTTAGTCTTCCGACAGTATCCCAGAATTAACTTGAGTTGCATGAACTGGTCTTTTTGTATATAATTTCTCGATATTTCAGATAATGAAATACAAATTTAAGTTTTTCTTCCATATCTGACCTGAGCTTAATATTCTGTTCAACATGTTCCTGTTTCAACCCACTTAATCCTAGCTCTCCCTAGCTGTATGTGTTTACTTCATACCTTGCTGGAAGAATAAAGATCCTGCTTGGTTTTTTGTTAAGTTGTGGAGTGAGGATGGCCAAAGCAAATGATTTTGGAGCATACTCTTGAAATGTAGTCTGCATCAGAAGACAGAACCTGAGATCAGCCCAGCTGCTCTCCAGCACAGTGTTTGCCATCAGCAGCATTTCCAGGGGTTCATGGTTTGTGAACAATTCAATTACTCTTCTGCAAGTTGCTGGGTGAAGGCAGGGTCAGGGTTAAGGCAAGCCCGTTTGTTCCCTTATGGTCTTGCTGTGCCTATTGCCCAATAATTGAGATAGATTCCAAATTGAGTGGGCAAACTAAAAGGAAACAACCTCAGGAATGAGAGTTTCTTACAAATAGGCCCTTATGTAGGAAAAAAAAAATCAGGTATATTGGATTAAATTGTTGTGATTCATACTCTTTGCAGCACAGTCTTAGAAAAAAGCCTTTGTAGACTCAGGCAGCTGCAGCAGGGTTCAGCCAAATCCAGATAATGGATACTTTTAGATGCTTTCAGTGGAAAAGTTTCCTGAGATTGTTCAGCTTCTCTGTTGTCTGTTCTCATAGTTTTACCCTTTCATGAGCTATTAACATCCATCCCATGGTGGCATGTAAGGGGGAAAGAGGGAGAGAAAAGATCAGTTTAGGTGCAGTATTATGTACTATATATGCAGCATGGATATTGCTTTTCACTTTACTTGTTTCCTCTTCAAAAGACTTCAAATTCCCAATCTCCTGAATGTAACCAGAAGGATAGGAGTGCCCTAGCTTCAAATAAGTTTGCATACATATATCTGTTATCTTTCATATTAAATTAATTAATTTTATTAAATCTCTTTTGTGATTAAGAGGGCAGGCTGAGAGGGAAAAAAATGAAATCAAATCAAATTTTCTGTTTTTATCTGCCACTAACAATATGCAAAAGTCATACTGGAAAGTTGAAAAACAATGAATTTCCTGTGTTCATGATACAATTTACTCCACAAAATTAAGAAGGTTTAGGTACTGAAAAATGACCTCACGGACTTTAGGACTATAATAGAATAGAGACCCTTGGATATTGTTTCATCATAGAGACCTTTTCCTCAGTTGGATTTGCCCCTGAATATTCACTTATTTTTTTCAATAAATTCTCAGTAGACTCACAGTCCCAATAAAAGTAATTTATTTCACATGTGTTATTTTTCATTATTCTGAGAAAAAACTTCTAAGTCTTGACCCTGTTTTGAAATAAAAATATTATTTTTAGGGCAGTACAAATATTTTTCTTTTTATTTTAGAATCAGGTGACTCCAAAAAAGAGAAGAAGGAAAAAAAAGGGTTATGGAAAAATGCATTTCTTTATCTATGCTGCATTTAGGATGTGGTCATGCCCCAGGAGCCTGGAGGTTGCAGTTACAATGTGCCTGAGTTCAGGGACCCAATTTTGTCTACGTATAAACATTCCTCCGGCTTCTCCTGAAGTGTGCTCCTCTGATTTGCATAGAAAAATTTTTGCAAGAACTCTCCCGAGTAAGATCATTTAAGTATGACTTTGGCCACAGCTGTTTACAAGTTCGGGTTTTGACTGAAGTGAGTAATTGAATCACGTTGAGCCTCTGAAGTTTGCCTTTTATTTATATATTTCCCCCAATTGTGTGGCTCGATCTGCCATTGGCTGCTGTCCCTGCAGCCTACCCGAGGGCTCTGCAGTTACATAAGGCTCTGTCTGCTGGGAGCCTATATAAAGCCTTTTTGCATGCCAGCAGGAGACAGAATTTTATCAAGATCCAAGTCCCACTGCTTTAGTTCTCTTGAGCGGGAAGATTTGCTTGAAGATATACTGAAACTTGAACCCAGGCTGGTTTATTTGCCAGCCAGTGCTTCACAGCTGTCAATCTGAGTCGCAAGTGGCAGCTACTGTGAGTAGCTTCCGTGCACTATGAAGAATTTTTCATTTCCTATGCAGGATAACACACATCAGACCGAGAGTCCTCCTCCTCACAGATTCCTGAGTTTGACAAATCAGTCAGATCCTATTGGAAGACCAGAAAGAGATGAGCAATTAGCTCAAGTAGAGATTGCTGTACTGGGGGTCATATTTCTGACAGCGTCTGTGGGCAATTTTATTCTCATACTGGTGCTGTGGCGAAGAAAAAAGAAGCTCTCTAGGATGTATGTGTTCATGCTTCACCTCAGCATTGCTGATTTAGTGGTAGCCTTTTTCCAAGTGCTGCCTCAACTCATATGGGATATTACAGATGTTTTCATAGGGCCAGATTTCTTGTGCAGAGTTATCAAGTATCTACAATTGCTGGGCATGTTTGCCTCTACTTATATGATAGTTGTCATGACAGTGGACAGATATCAAGCTGTTTGCTACCCTATGGTCACTTTCCAAAAGAAGAGAGCTCTCTGGAACATCCCCATTTGCACCAGCTGGTCTATAGCGCTGATTCTTAGCCTACCACAGGTATTTATCTTTTCTAAGACTGAAATATCTCCAGGTGTCTTTGAATGTTGGGGTGAATTTATTCAGCCTTGGGGCCCAAGGGCATATGTGACTTGGATTTTTGTAGTTATATTCTTCATTCCGTCAGCAATCCTTATCACGTGCCAGATTAAGATTTGCAAAATAATCAGAAGAAATATAAATGTGAAAAAACAGAATGAGTGTGAAGCAACAAATCAGAAGCAAATCCTGCCATCCCGAGCAAGCAGTGTGAACTGCATTTCAAAGGCTATGATCAAGACAGTAAAAATGACGGTGGTGACAGTTGTTGCATATGTTCTCTGCTGGTCACCTTTCTTCATTGCACAGCTGTGGTCCGTGTGGTTCCCCAGCGTCCTGACTGAAGGTAAGATGCTCTCCACTCTCATTCGTAGCTGCATAGCAGGCTAGCACACTGCTGTCGAGTGCTTTATGTGTGCACTTTGCTTCTGTGTAAAGGTTACATGTGGTCATTTGAGGAGGATTAGAAAGAAATGCCTGGATTGATTATGCCCTGTGTTTAATTAGGTACAGGGAACTTGTGATCAAAATATCATGTGTCTATTTTGTGTGTGTGTACTGAGTGATTAACAATTTAAAGATTCATGAACAGCATGGTGAAAAGTATTGTGCTTTAGTAAAGCTTCAGGCTTTCAGAGGTTTTAGGTATTATAGCAGGAGTATTTTGGGTTCTTGAGGTGAAAAGAAGTTATTGACTATTCAAAGTAATTAGATAAATATTTCTTATTTACTGGGTAGAACAGTGATGTTATAAGACATCTGATTTTTTTAAAAAAAAATTGAAATATTGATGAAATACCTGTAGTACACTATGAAACACCAAAAGTTGTCAACCAGCTGTTTATAAAGCAATAAAGCAAGCCTGAGAGAGTCATCGAAGAACACCATGTTGTAAATAAGAGTAATCTTGTCAAACTTACGCTATTGCCTCTTTGTGAAAGGCAGTCTATGTGTGACTTTAAATTCACCTATTCTAAACTCAGAGGTAAAAAACCAAAAGAAAATATATAATAGCTCTGTCTGATAAGAACAGTGTCTTCTGATCTTTGTTTTAAGAATTCTTTCTGTCAGTGTGAATTTGAGTCTTATTCTACATGCATGTATGTCAAAATCTGTATCTGCATTTATTTGTGTCTATATAGCAGCTTAGTAATTGCTTTTAAAATTAATGCAGCTACATCAAAAGAGAGCTGTAGGAAACTATTTAACTGTGAAATGCATACAATAGAATGTGCTTTATACCTTCAGCAATTGCAAATTGCATTGAAATAGGAATATCCTACTATTAGATTAGCTTTAATATATGAATAGGTACAGCAGAAAGCAGCGGAATGTGAAAATATTACTTATTTGTAAGAACCCTTTATTTACTCTCTTTTTCTTTAACTATTTTGTTCTAGGTTCAGCGTTCACCATTATCATGCTCCTTGGCAATCTAAATAGTTGCACCAACCCATGGATTTACATGTATTTCTGTGGCCAGATTCCATATTGCACAAACAAGCAGCTGGAGAATACCTCGGCTCAAGAGGAATCCGTGTTCACTGGGAGCATTCATCTTATGGACAGAGACCCTGAGGAAAACAGTACTCCTGCATAAATGCTGAGAGCTTTTTGTTGTTGTGTTATGTTCCCTCTGTTCACAAGACTTATCGATATTTTACCACCATCCATTTTTTTGTGGATAAGGAAGCTGAAAAAATGTTTTTTGTTGTTAAAATGTATTTCTCTGCAGTTCTGTAGCATATACAGGAAGTTTCTGTGTTGTGAAAGCCTGACTCGGTGCTTCAATCACCACTGTCTTATCAGAATTAATTCCTGTAAAGACTGACAAAGATACATAAAAGTATCTTAGATATTTTGTGTCCTTAAATGCTTCCCCTTCTATAATTCTGGTTTTCTAAGTAGTAAAATTTTACAATTAACTAATCAATTTAGTTCAACAAATTAGTTTGGTCCAACAAATTGAAACAGAATTTAAAAAGAACCTGACATAATTAAATGTGAATATGTTTTCAGAGTGAACCATGAATTGTTCATCATTCTGTTGTGGTTGAGGGACAGTGACAAATCTTGAGAAGGCAGCACAAAGTCAGAAAAAGCCTTTGCCATCTCTTATTAGTGCCTGGTTTAAATTAACTCTTTATGTACACTTATAAAATGCCAAGCAGCTTAATATAATTTTTTTTAAAATTAAATAATTTGATGTGCTTGTGACACTGAACACCTACTTCAGTTTCAAACTGCCTTGTGGATCACTAGTATCAGCAGCATAGCATCTGTCCAGGTTTTTTGGCTTCACACCACGGGATTTGATTTTCCATCCATTTCCTGATGTGCAAGCAGTTAAGTGGACATCACACCCCATACACACACATACACATACACATACTTTAAATAAAAGTGGGTGCTAAGAGTGTACACTTTCATTTGGCATTCAGACCCATTTGTTATAGTACACAATATATTGGCAGAGAATCAATTATTCTATTCCTTAGTAAGCCTTCAGGCTCAAAATCAAATATGTCCCTTTGTGGTAAAAATTAATCTGCATATCTTTATTTCAAAATTACATCTGGCTGCTGTTTTCTGGGTGTTATATGCAGGTAGCTATTTATTTCCTTTCTGTGTCTGCAATTTGGTCAGAGGAGTATGGAAGAAAGACCAGCAAGGCTCTTTCAGGTGACAATGGAGCTGCATTCACAGGATCCTTTGTGGCACTTACATCTGGTGGCATATAATCTGTCTACATTATACTGTTATATCACATTTCAGTTTACTCAGTGCTAGCAGTCTCAAATATCAGTAGAAAGCTATAAAAATTGTGGGGTTTTAATAGCCTTTAAATTGTACTCAAAGAAATATCGATTTAAGCTAAATATTGATCGCATTGTGAGAAGTTCTGCTGTACAGTGAATAGTCACGCTTCAGGTTAATCTGTGCTGATATGACTGCGTCTTCTATGATTTCTGTTCCCTGTATAGTTAGACCAGATAGGGGCATGAACCAAGTGTTACTGTTATTTATGATGGGAAAAGCTTGTGTCCCAGTCCAGCTGACAAGAGGAACAGGTCTCTGGCAGTTAGAAAGAAGAAGAAGGTGTGTGAAGGAAGTGCCAGAGACAGACAGGAATGGGAAGGGTCTGCATGAAGTCTCTTATTATAATTACAGTTCATAGTTTTTCTTGCTGGTTTTTTGCCCCTCTCTTTAATTAGTAGATATTAATTCTACCCCACAAAAAATTCCCCGTTGGAGCAATTCTATAACTCAAGTGACAGTGTCCTTGTCTGGGGTAAGAACATCCAAGATACAATCCATATTATTGATAGGATATTGATACAGCCACTGACTTTCTAAAACATTCAGTCAATTAGCTCTCAGTGAAGTTCTTCCTTATGACCTAATCCAATGGTTAATGGTGGGTTTTTTAGTTTTTCCATTTCCTTTAATTGCAGTTAGTTACACAGTATAATATGCAGACTTGAAAGGAACTGTAAACAGAAACACTGCAAGGAATTACCTGGGTCATTGTATTGGCAGCAAAACCTCCTCAAAAGACATTCATTTGCAAGGAAAACAGGCATTCAAATTGTGTGCAGTCATCTAGATCCAGAACTGATGGAAGTCACAGTTCTGCTCAGACACAACAGTGGAGCTGTGCCATTTGACACCACCTGATCTGACCTCTG
This sequence comes from Origma solitaria, assembly GCA_013397895.1. Lineage (NCBI taxonomy): Eukaryota > Metazoa > Chordata > Aves > Passeriformes > Acanthizidae > Origma > Origma solitaria. The sequence continues at coordinate 740,891 of VZRL01002171.1, forward strand.
ATAGAAGTTTAAAAGTATAACTTCTACTGTGTATTTTTCTGCATTGCTCATATATTTGCTACTGGCTCTATAAATAATTTGGCAGAGTTGGATTTTGCAAATAACTGTAGCTTGATGTGCTCTTTAAAAGTCTGAGATCAGTGTTAACTCTCCATATCTCTGATATTTTGATCATGTTTTGAATGAAATGTCAGAACTTAAGTTCAATGATGGTTGTTCACTGTAATGCTCAAAATACTTATATTTTTGTCTCTCAAGTGCTTTCTTTCTGATTTTTTCATTTTCCTTCCCCTGAGATCAGTCCTGCTCTTAAAAAGAATATTAAAGGTCACTGTACTATGGTGCAAACTACAGGCTATGGACTCTTCTAGTTTCAGTCTGTCAGGAGGTGTTTGAACACAGATATTCTTGCTTTTTGTCTTAGCAAAATGAATTGGGCTGCATTTTCCAGCTGTAAGTCATTATCCCGTGTGCCCTGCCCTGCCTATCCCAAAGGTAGCGCTGGCAAACACTTTCAGTGGGGAGTTTGGTTCAGGTCCACTTTTTTCTGTCAAAATTTGTTTTCAAATGATGGGAAAATCACTTGGGTAACTCCTTTCCTTTTTTTTTTTTT
>VZRL01002171.1:741603-800950 GCA_013397895.1 Origma solitaria
AATAAAATTTTTCTCTTCGCAAATTTGGCCATCAGTGTTCTTGGAAGTTGTAGTTTCAACAGCTCATGCCCTTGTTTTGCTCCATATTTTGAGTCATCATCTGCACTATATCTTTTCCAATTCACTGCACTTAGGTTTCCAACAGGCATTGCAGTATCTCATTAAGAGAAAGGGTTGACTTTGGGACAACACTGTAGTCTGGCCAGGGTGTTTAATCCATATGGGACAATCAGTAACTCAAATGTACAAGTGCCTAGGGGCATTGTGGAAGCCCATAAAAATTAAAAAATCCAATTATCAGATGAAAGCCTTTCTCATCAAAGCCTAGATTCTACTTTCTCACACAAATTCCAAGTAGAAAAATACCTAGTGTACAAGTTCTCAGTCTTGAAATGAATGACTATGTTGTTGATGCTGGCACTATGATATGGTTTCTGGTTATCTGGGTGGGAATTCTTTTTTATTTTCCAGGGTTTTGCTGCTACTTAGGAAAGGCACAGTTCATTAAAAGGAATTGCATTCTTACTTAAAAAGTAATAGTTTATATTTTGCAGTACAGATAAGAAGAATCAAAGACAATGTAATCTATCAATTCTGTAGATTTATTACAGAATAAAGAAACCACAAAAACAATGGAGTAGAATGAAAGTAAAATCCCAACGTGTTTTGCATTCTTAACACCGTATTTTGGTAATTCTTTTATTCTTCAGAACTGCTGCTATATTTTCATAGCCAGTTCCAGTTCACATTCTTGTAAATGATGAACACTGAAGATAGAGGTGTTGCGTGATAATCTTTTTAATCTTCCAATGACATAATGCTGAAAAAATTTAAAGATGGTGCCAAACTTATGTCCTGACAATTTCACTTTGATCATTTAGTTCTGACAACAGGAACCAGTTGTCGAGTCCAACACACCGTTCCTGTGTCTGCATTGTTGGGGAAAAGTTGGCAGAGTGATGTGGAGACCCAAGTTGGAACTGGCAGAGTTTATTCTGTGAGGCAGACACGGCTGTATTGTCTACTTGTCAAACACATGGCCAGGACAAAAATACCCTCAAGAGGCTGTGAATGTTGGCTACTTTCGGCTTAAGGGTATCATGAACTGACAAAGGCAGAGCAGGATGACCCAGATACTCAGTTCTGATTCCTCAGAGAGAAGAGGGGGAAAAAAAAAACCAAGAAAAATGCAAGCAAGTTTTTCTCTGACTTCATAAGGTAGGGATTTGGTGCTGAATGCCCTGGCTATCTACAGGAAACATCCATGATTATGAAAGAGTTTGTTCATACAGCAGCAAAACAGGATTGCAAAGAGTTCAAATGGGAATTGTGTAACTTGGAGTAATGCAGCCACAAATAATTTATTCTCTACTGATGATCCATAGCTGATCCATATAGATTTGAATTGAATGGAAATCATGCTGTTAGAAAATCAGAAATAAGAACTGATGTAATTTATCCTGCCAGATCAAAACTCTGACTGACATTCCAAATCCTACGTCTTCAGTCCTATGTGCATCCGCAGCAGGTCCTTCTCTGCCCTCCTGGTCCCAGGTAGAGCCTCATGATCTACAGTATGTTTCCCAAAGTCTACCTGCCTTAATCTCTTGCCCAGGTTGTCTTCATTTTGCCTCTCTGGAACAAAAGGATAGAAGCTCTGTCTTTTCCTGGGCTTATATGATGTTCCTGCTATTGCCGCTTGAGGACTTTCTGAAGGTCATTTTGTTAAGCTGTCAGATTCTGGGCATTGTTACAAGCCTTTCATACAATTTTTATTAATTTGCACTTCCCTCTTTAGGAGCAAAAGAAAGAATAGTCTTTGAGTGAAACTAAGTGGCCATACCCATTTCCTCGTTCTTCCTTTTTTTTGCCAAAACAGCAGACCAAACCATGTGCTTTCTGCCAGTAGGTCACAGCAACTAATTTAATTACTCTGTATCATCCAGCTCCATAATGAGCTTTGAGGGTAATGAAACTCTAACCGAAGGCTTCTTGCCTTTCCATCCAAACGTCCTAAAGCGCAAACATATTCAAGTGCTATTGTATTCATCAAGAGCTTTTTTATATCATGACTCACGCTTTGAAAGGTCTTCAGAATTTTGGATTTATGTTTCTTGCATCCATTTCAGTGTACCAAAAATTGTTAAAATGGTATGTTACCCAAATTTTAGCAACAAATCTCCTGAATTCTGAGTTAACAAGACAGGGACCAGTAGACTTTTTGGAGGAAACTTTTCATTACCATCTGGGAAAGAAGTTTGAAAAAGTGCCAAAAACATTTGACCTTGAAGATCTGTGGAAATCACGGCTGGGGTGGTGGATATAGTTAGAAAGACATCTCCTTACATGCCAGTGACCACTTTTCAAGACAACTGATCTAGTAACAAATATTAAGACACAAGAAAGACGTGATATTCTTGTCATTATCTTTAGAATTTCCATAATTGTGATCATCATCATGATCATCATCATCACTATTATTTAAATGCAATCACCGTATAACTTACAGTAAGTTTTAAAAGAAAATAAATTTAGCACAGAGACATATGTAGACCAGTTATGAAGCTAAAATATGAAAGGCATTATTTCAATCACAAATGCAACTTTTATATATGATGCTGCTATTTTATTTAGCTAAAAGGATATAGATATATTTTTTAGTTCCAATATTATTGCTGTGCGTTGACTTCCATGAGACTACCTTAAAATGAATTTTGCCACAAAACGTTAAAAATTTGTTTCATGTTTATGCATTTACTTGGGTATTAAATCAAAATTTTTGCTTCAAGATGCTGTTCTTGTATTCCTTAGCTTATTTGTGTGTTCAGTTGTTATCTGTATCACCACCTTTGAAGAGATACTAGGAATAAATTATCTGCTAGCTGTCGCAGTGTATTGGAAATGTTTGCCCATGTCTCTAAATGTGTTAATAGGAGTCTGGCCTCAAATGATTTAATGCTGAGTAGCTCCAGCTTTTGACTTACTGATGGGAAAAACTGTACTTTGTCACAGAGAATACAAGCCTTCTGGCAAGCACAGTCATGATGCGAACACACTGCTTATTGATACATTTCATACAAATTACGGTCTGCTGGGAATGTGATTCATATTCCTGATCCTTTCTTGACAAGACTTATGTTCTGAGATGATATGTGTTTAGCTGTAACTATCTGTTCACAAAAAATACATGAGAAAAACCTCAGCAAAGAAGTTCTTATTTTTTTCCTCAGCAACTGTAAGTACCAAATCTAGGAGTTTAACACATTTGCTGTGAAAGGTGAGGTTAAAAATATTACTGTGGCATTTGGCCTTGTTTTGTTTCCATTCACAAAAAGAAGTTATACTGGATTCTATGACACTTACATGTAGATTGTATTAAGGGAATGATATGGAAAGCTGAACACTTAGAGCTCCAGAATCATAGACTCATAGACTCATTAAGGCTGGAAAAGAACTCCAAGATCATCAAGTTCAAACATTACTCCAGTACCACCATGTTCACCACTAAACCATATTCTCAAGATCACATCCTCATGCCTTTTAGACATTTCTAGGGGTGGGGATTCCACCACTTCCCTGGGGAGCCTCTTCCAGTGCCTGACCACTCTTTCAGCTTTTTTCTAATATCTAATCTCAGTCTCCGACAACACAACTTGAGGCCATTTAGTCTGGTGCTGTCACTTGTTACCTCAGAAAAGAGACTGACCTCTTCCTCACTCCTGCTTGAATGTCAGTGTGCATGTGCATAATACACTACTTAATGCCATGGATCTGCCATAGGACTGCTCTGCAGCTGCTCCTGCAGATCATGGATGAAGCATGCCCAGCATGTACACAATCTTTAGGAAATTTCCCTCCCAAATGCTCACCACGCAGGAGTAATAAGGCACTAAGAGCTAACATTGCATACTAGAAGTCTGAAGCATGTTGTGTTTTTATGTTGCAAACGATTGATGCTGTGGTGGTTTTTTGCCTTTTTTCTTTAATATACCTTTTATGGTGTATTACTAGCATACATGTTTTTAATTTTTGTAGCCTGATATTGTAACTTAGTTCCAGTATTTTTCTAGACAGGAAGACAAAACATCCTAAAAGTCTCTCAGCTGCAGGCCAGAAGCCCCTATGCTATCTTAATTCTCTATAGAAACCAAGGTTGAAACCGTCTCTCTGAGACTTATTTTTGTGAACAGGGTTCAAATCTCGTGTGAGGAGGGGAGACCTTAGAAGTTGCTAGAATAGGGGGAACATTACTTTGTCTATTAAGCTTCTTATTGGGGAATCTTTGTCAGATATGCTATTTTGCAAGGTCTATAAATACTGTATACACGTTATATGGTGTGTGCATTTTTGGTATTTTCCACCTTGATGAGTTGTGCACCAAACGATCCTTATTAAATACCAAGGTAAAAACCTTTTATCCCTTTAACCATGTCTAGCTCATAATCTCAGGACCAGAAAAAAGGGCATCACAGTGAGGACAACAGATGTTCAGAACTGGACCATATGTATTATTAGCAAGGCTGTCTGCCCATGGAAATATGCACACAAACAGGCAAAGTGATCTAGGAGCACCTCAGGTGATGTCCGTATTGAAGGCACTAGCACAGGCATATCCTTAGCTACTTTCTGTGTGGTGTTTTTGTCATGAAACAATGCACTGAGTATCCAGCTGGGCATGAGCACAATAAAACAAGCGATCAGTGCATGGAAGCTGACATCCTCGTGGACAAGTCCTGCTGGGGTGCCACTGCCTATTTCAGGACCCCAGAGGGCAGAGGTGCTCTGTGGCCCAAAACTCTCCCCACCTCCACCTCTTCTTTATTCCATGAGGATAAAAGGACAACACATAGTTATATCTCTGCAACTTATTAACATACGGATGTGTAAGTGTCTTCATCTTTTGACTCCCTTCCCTGCAATGTCACCTTAGTCTGATACTTCTGACAAAAACTCCCAAATGATTCTGCAAGAGAAGAAGGTTATGCTGTGATAGAGGTTTTGTTCTGCTAAGAATGAGACAGTTAAGCTCATCTTACTTGCAATTTAAACAAGGACTGTACGCCATGAAGAGTTGAATTTTGTATTAATTACCTGGGGACACTATAAAAATTAGATTTTCAGTCACTGAAATGAAGAAACCAGACTGACTGAATAGCTGACTTATTTATTAATTCAGTAGCTTCAGGTTTTCCTTTAATATAAATTCTTTTCTATAAATTAAAGCAGATGAGAAGAATATCATAAATGTAAAATTAGACTAATCCTATTAAATTTTAAGCTATGCCAAGGCTGCAAGATAGAATTAAATCATTGATATAAGACAAAGAGTTAACTTGAGACTCTGATATTGAAAATAAATACAGAATTTTATGTACGCTATCTGTAAAATAACTGGAGGCACAAAAAAACTATCCATAGAAAGCCATAGAATACTGTTTTATAAATCAATTTCTGACATAAGGCCATAATTTTGCAATAAAAATATCCATGCCAGATATTGATGTGTTTATGTGTTAAAATTTAATCTTGTAATTTGATACGAACTGCATCTTTTAATACTCTGATTTTTTTTTTCAATACTGCGCCCCAAAGTTGAAATATTTTCTCTGCCTTCAGGTTAAGAAATCGATTACAAGTATATGAATGTATCTGTGTCCTGGAGGGAAATGTAAAGTTGATTCAGACAAAAGTCTCAGAACTGAATTGTATTCAAATTATTCATTAACATTTTGCATCAGTAAGGAAAAGGAATTGTGCAAGTAACATTGTTTTTCTAGAAGTTTTAATATTTCTCTAACATTGTACATTATGAAAATATATTGTTAGTATGGTAAATAGCTAGAAAGTGTCATAATGTGGTAGTGTATAAATATCCTTTACTTTCATAATTAATACTTCAGCACTGTATAATTTCACACTGTAACCAATTATTATTCACCTTGTAATAATAAAATTAGAAAAATGAAGTGGAAATAATAATGAAAATTCTAATCTGAGAATTTTTTGAGCTCTGCTTCAGCTCTTCATGGATTGCTCCAGAACTCTAAAAATTAATATGTTTATTTTATTAATTCAAATTATTTTAAAGTGTCTCAATTCACTGTTGTCAAAGGTGATATAAGTGTTTAGAAGAGCTTTCACTTGTGGCAAAACTATTTACACTTCACCATTTGGTGAGTTGACCCTTTGTCTACCTAAACCTGGCTATTCAAACCCAGTACAATTTTGCCCACCCCCAGGTATGCTGCACACTCAGCCCATGAAAGATCGTCCACAGATGAATATGCTTAATGTGTTTCATGCAATGAACATGATACATTGGAAAAATGGATTGATTAAAAACAAACCTTATTAGTCCAAGGTTTGAAACCAAGTGTATATGCACCTTTAGACACAGAAACAAACAAATTCTGCATTTAGCAAAATGGGAAGGAGAAATTGCCATCCAGGAGAAGGTTTAAAAATTTAAATTAATTTAGCAGTCTTCTTCATGTCCCAGGCTATTTAAGACTAGACCTCTTACTACAAGAATAAAAATACAGTAAACTGCAAACATGATTATTGCTCAATCATACAACATCCTTATGAACAAGAGCTGGTCTCATTTATCTGTATTAAAGCATGGTTTGGCAAAAGGCTGCATCATGTTGAAATCTGTGGTTTCTATTGTGGTCTCTGGGGAAAACGGTACTATTTGTCCCTGAGTAGGCTTTAAAACAATATTGTCAAATACTTTAATGTGTCACATGCAGAGTGATGTTCAGGAGCCATTTCCATGCTATGCAACATGAGCACAGCATCCATGTGTGCTGCCAGTTGTTGGGTTGCTGTGCAATTGAGGGGCGCATTTGCAGCCTGTCTCAATACCGAGCAAATACACCTAAGGAAGCACAGATTGCCGACAGCAGACAGTTACGAACCAAGCTTCCTGCAGCACATATGCTACAGAACAGCAAATTATGAGAGAGATGAAAATATAGGTTTGAGGGCCAGTGAACAATGCCAGTTTCTATAACACAATTGCAAAAGCATTTGTGCCAATTTTTTCCTACACCCAAGGAAACATCTAAATATTACATAATAACTACTGAAGTTTGCAGTTTGTTCCTTGGCAGAAGAACAGTCTAAATTTTAAGCTGTTTATAATACCTTTTTTTTTAATGTCTGTGGTTTGAAGTTGATTGCTGCTTGAGCAACTGGTACCTCTTTCTTCCTACGCCTTGAGTTTTTTTCTGAAGTTTCACAGTGTTCTGTTCAAAATTAATGTTTCGATGACTGAATCATAATGTCAGAGCCAATGAGTATTTAGTGAGTGACAACAGCCTGCCACCTTTTGGGTCTCCTAACCTTAGATCCGGCTGGAAACATTAGGATTCAATGTAATGCAAAGGTCTGGAAGAACCCGTGTGAATTGTCCTCAGGGGCTGCCCTGGTCCCTGGCATGCTCTACATAATATCTGGATGAAGAGGTGATATACATTTTATTCTTTTGCAAGGGATATGTGGCCATATAATTAAATTTCTGGTCTACACTAACGCGTTTGTCAAACAGGGAGAGACTATTATATAAACCAGTTATCCTTTTCATTATCCCCTTATAATATACACTATGAAAAAAAGACAGTTAAAACAGTCTTTTAAAAATGGCTATACTGAGTGCTCTATAAACAGGTAAACTATTCATTCCATATGATATTCACCACTTCTTTTGAGACTAAATGCCACATTAGCAGGCAAACAAAGATAGAAATTATTGATCCTTTTCAGTCAGACAGTAACCTGAAAGTGTGATTATTTTCCTAACATAGTTTGATTTTCACTCTGTGCATCAGCTATTGAACACAGAGGCTTCCAGCTGTCCTGTCCTTCAGCAGCTTCAGCCCAGATACAAAACCATGACTCACACTGAGAATAAATGCTAGCAAGCAAATGGGAGAGGATCTTTTCTGCCTTCATCAGATACCCATGGCTCTGTATCTTCAAGTCACAATGCAGTGCTATATACAATGTGTATTTTAGACACCCATAGTGGTGTAGTTAAAGAAAGAGGCTGAGATATGTGTCATTTTAGTAAAAAAAGCAGCCTTTGAAGTGTAAGTCTTTAAAAGAACAGCTTGTTTATTGAAGAATAGAGATTAATTTATGGATATATTTTTAAATACAGATCAGTTATACTATATAGTCATTCTTAGACCTCCTTCTGTTTATCTTCCTGATTATGAAAACAGTGAGACTGAAATGGGTAAGCAAAACCAAAATGAGATGGGGGAAAGGAGTAAGAGCCTTTTAAAGTATTCTTTAAATAAAAATGTGAATATAATAATCATGGAGAATAAAGAGGAATGGGCCCAAGGATACCAGTGAATGCACTTGAAGTTCAAACTGGTTTCATAGCTTCAAATACAATCTTCCTTGTAAATCTCATTATTTATTTGTATGTCTATTTTAAAAGCAGGTTGGTGGCTTATTTTGAGAAACATGTCATATGGCAAAAGCATTAGTTTTTCTATAAAATGTTCTTATGGGGAACTACCAAGTTTTAAGAGTGTGAAGCTAGTAAGCTTGTCTCAGATCTAATTTTAATATCCTAACAAGCCAGCCTATATCAAAGAAACTGGGTGTTAAATAAAAGTGCCAATACATCATCTCTGTTTTCATTAAGCATGCCATACTTGTCTTATGGAATGGCAATTAAACGAACAGAGGCTTCTCAAATTAGTAAGTATCCAATTACACATGAAGGGCTTTTCTCTGATCTTTGTTTGAAGAAAGTGAACTGTGAAAAGTGGTTTTACCCCTGAATTTGATTGCAAATATGCTTGATTTTTTTGGTAGCAATGCAGGAGATGGCTAGTGTTATTCGCCCCAGTTCCACCACCAAGGAGAGCTGAAGGTGGGAAGAAATGGCGCTGGAAATCAGAAGGCAGCTCAGGCACCAAGCGCTGTGGAGGCAGAGACCCTGAGGCTTGGCTGCAGATAGAGTCAGAACAACTGGTCCAAACAAGAGCAGCAGCAGGACTGAATATTTGCTGTGGATTCATGATCAGGCACATGATTGCTTGAGGAAAATGGGCAGGTTTGGGTAGGTGTCAGAGCAGTTGCCTTCCATCCTCCATAGTGGGTTATTCCTCAGATTCGAGATATGGATTACTTTTAACTTTAACACTGGCAGAGAAATGTGTGTGAAGTATTCATTTTTTTATATTTTGTCGGTGTCATGAGAAACGAATTTAGAGGAGTCCCTGGAAATCCCTCATTTGACACTCTGTGAGAATAATAGTATGGATTTTGTTTGCTGGCTTTGTCTGAGACAATCAAATCAGTTGGAGCATTTGGTTCAAGTTGAGTGAAAAGTTTCAGCTAAGAAAGTGTAAGAAAAGAATTTTGCTATGTCAAAATGATTAGTTTTCACTGAAAGACTATCCATTTATGAAAAAGTAAATAAGGATACGCCTGAAAAATTAAACAAGATTTAATAGTCAGAGTTATTTTTCAATAAATTAGAAGAGTATTTCTATTTTCAATTGATCTCAATGTTGTTTTCAATGCCCTAGTTTAAAAAATATGCATTAGTTACTTGACTCTGACAAAACGGTAGGCCCAATGTGTTACCAAATACAAAAGAACTGGCTATGCACAGATTTCAAAATTATCTGAGATCACTGCCTGGGCAGTCACCCCCCAAACCTCATACCAGCTCTTGCAAAGAGTGAAGATGAGTGGGCGCTCTGCAAATACAGATAGCATTATAACCCCTCTAGAACTACATATCTGTGTCAGGTTTTGTGCCTCCTTTATACTGTTACAGCCAACTGAGCTTCTGAAGGATATTTCTGCTAGATATACTGTCCTTTTGAATAGCTATTAAAACCTGTACTGTGTGAAAAAGAATCATGACCTGAAACTTCTTGGACTTCAAATGCAAATGAGCAAGGAGTTAATAACCAGGCAATCACCGAGTCATAAATCTCTTATGAAAGAATAATATAAAAAAGCCTCTGGGTGTAAATAATGCCTTCAGGTTTTGAAATTTATCATACCAAGTGGCATGCTAGCTATATGAACTGAAGATTCTAATAATTTTTAGCATGCAGATACTTCATATTACAATAAAGAAAATGGCCTGATAGTCCTCTAGCAGGAAATGCATCCAGTGGGAGACACTATATTTCAATGAAAAGGCACATCACTGAGAGGTAAGTCCTACACTGCAACATGCAATCATTTTCTCCAGAAATTTGTTCAGGTCTTGCATTTGACACTGCTCCTTTATGAAGAACATGCTCATGAAAAATTGAGAATTCTTTAAATGAGAAAGGTCTAGATATTTGATCATAGAATCATGTAATTATTTGGGTTAGAAAGGACCTTTGAAAGAGATGGAGTCCAAACCCCTGCTCAAGACAGGTCTGATTAGTTCAGGTTGCTCAGAGACTTGTCTAGCAGAGTAAGCAGCAGAGATTATAAACTTTTTCCATTCTATTTTTAGCTTAAAGCTCTGTTTTTGTAACTACGCAAGACCTACTGATGAAGAATTTAAAGAAATTCATGTAGTCTATTTTTTACTTATTAAAATAATAGTATTTGCTTATTATATTTCCCAATCACACTCGAGTTATACCAACACACAAATTGTCAAGAGGCTTCCTCCTGTAATGGACTTCATCATGACTTAATCTTCACTTTTGATTCTGAACTGGGGTTACATGAAGCATTTATTGGAATATGGCAAAGTTCTGACAATGTAGTGGAAAATCTTTTAGGGATCCTTCAGATCTATAAAGCCTTTTGTTTTGTTTTTTCTCAGATTGAAATTTATGCTATTTCTGTTTATTTTTTGGGGTTTTGTCAGCAAGGATTTTACAGGATGAGATGGTTGCTCTGGATGCAATCTGGGAGCTCTGGGAGCTCTCTGGATTCTCGGAGAGAGCTCATCACTAACTGCTGACCTGCTACTACCATTCTACTGGAATGGAAGTTTAGTGAATTAAATGAAAACATTCAACTTTCTAGAGTCACTCTTTGTGCCTGATTATCTGAATATGGCCCAAAGGATTTCATGCTGCTTGGTATATATTTTGGAAGCCAATATCTAATTTAGGCCACTGCTCTACTCTTGAATGTGGGAGTGCTTGATTTTGGTTCCACTCTTTAGTTCAGGTATGAGCCCAGACACATCTGACTGAGGCAAGGGGGATAAGGATACCACACTCTCCTCATGCTTCCATCCTCTGCACTGGTGTCCTCATATCCATAAATAAGAGAAATTACCGTGCTGCCCTCCAGCACTTTCTCAGGCTGGAAAATCAGGCTGGTGAGAGTGCACCAGCCCTGTTGAAGAGGTGGCACAGGAGCCCTAGCTGGGAGGTTTTGTGTGCAGTTGGGGGCAGGATGGATGGAGGGAGCAGGAGCCAATCTGGAATGTCTGGAGATCATCTCCAGAGAAATCACCCTTCTGTTAACTATTCAGACAGCAAAGGCAGGTTAGCTGACTAACACAGTTACCTAAAGCTGCCCTTGATTACTTTTCTGCTACATACACAGAGGTATATAACTCTTGGAAAAGGTGTCTTGAAAATGCCCAAAATCACAGCAAGATGAGTAAAGGATTATTGAGGGGTCCACATAAAGCCTGAGTAGGAAAAGTTAATACTATGGATGAGTGAGCTTTTTGTCTGGGTAAGACTAAATGTTCAGTGAGAAAAGACATGACAGGGACAGAGCATTTTTTTTCTGTAACAGGGGCAAGACAGCATTAGAAGTGGATTCATTTATTACTAATTGACAAGTAGGCTAGATTTTTACAAATGGAGGAGTGATACTGAGATGGCTATATCCTTATGACAGCCAAGTGACAGATCATTTCCTGTCCGTGTCTCTGTTTCTTTGTGATACAATTGTGAACAAAGGAAGTATGATAAATATTTTAGACCTTTATTTCCTTTAAACACCAAAAACAATGGATTTGGTGATTTATACAGAATCATAGAATTATTTATGTTGCAAAATACCATGAAGATCATCCAGTCCAACCTCTAACCTAGCACTGCCAAGTCCAGCAAATCATGTCCCTCCCACTCAGTCTGCCAAGGCTTGTTTAGAAGAATGAGGCTGCCTCTGCTACTTATTTTTCTTTGTTCCTTCCACCCACAGTTTCTTCAATTTACTAGCTTCAAGTCAACCTATTTACAATCAAATTCTTTTGCCTGTCTTTTTTTCTTGACTGGTTTCTACCATATTCTTGTCTTCATTGTTAGTCTTAGATCGTAAGTACAGAACATCTCCAGAGAGGTCTTCTGTCTTTGAAATATGTTTTCGTAGTCTATCTTCTATCAACTAATCTACAGCACACACCAGGAAGATGTTTACTTCATTTCACTGTCAGCGTTACCTGAAATCTTCACTGGGATTTTTGTGGAAAGAGATGTGAGTCATTCTCCAAGCAGTAATGCCATGTATGGATTGTGAGCTTGACTGAGAAGAAAGGGTGAAACTGGCAGATTGGACAAACAAAAAGGCAAACTTTCTAGTGATTTCAAGTCTATTATGTAGACATCTACTTTAAGTCTTCTATCTATGCATAGGTGTGAGAGGAACAGTGGCTGAGTGGGTACAGCTTTGGCATTCACTATTTCTGGGATGGCCAGAGAAGAGCCCTTGGCTAATGGGTGACTGTGGAATCTGGAGCCTGCCTATACCTGCAGTGTGGACAGTGACAATGCCCAAGAGTGAATTTCCCAGGGACCATTGGCTCTGACATTGCTGTGGAAAATTTGCCTGTGGTGTCCTACAAGTCTAAAACAGCTGACAATGACGTTTAGAAAATTAAGTCAGCAGAGCAAGCTGAACAGTTTACAGGCCCAATGTCTGGATAAGTATATAAAGAGAAACTCTTCAGCCTGTATACTACCCAAAACATTTACACACTTTCCTGTAAATGGATTATGTGATATTCTACAGAGCAGGGCAAATAAATCCAACTCAGGCAAAGATGCTGAGCAGGCTGCTTGTTGAAAGCCAGACAGTGCACAGACGGATACAGATATAGGCATACATGTATATGCTACTTCAAATGCTTATAAAAGATGGATACATTAAACTCCAAATTTTTGGAGTCCCATCAGGGTAGGGTTTACAGAATTTTTTCATGTTTTTTAACTCAGCTCCTATTTAAATGGATGGGAACTAAACATCCACAAGCCCTAAGAAGTTAAAAATTAATAAATCATTTCTCACTTGGTGCCTCAGTTTCCTGGGAATAATAATTTTCCTTTCTTTCACCTCTCAACTCTCACAGCTAATTTGAAACTATCTCATGTAGCATGACTTCCATGTCGATTTGCTCTAGAATCATCCTGGAGCTACAGATAGATTGACCAGCGTATAGTTCCCCAAATCATCTTTCTTGCCAGCTTTTTTAAAGAAATGTGTAACATTTGCCTTTTCCTGATCATTGGTCTGATCATTATTTAGCTCAATTAGGAATTTAGGCATTTCTTGTTTAGCCAAGCTGATTTTCTACTCTGTCTGCCTATTTTATTGCAAGCCAGGATGAATTGCACTTACACATCATGGAAATTGTTCTTGAGATCCACCATCTCCTCTGGGCACTTTTGCCTATGAGAACAGCTTCCCAGGACAACCAATTTAACACTTACCTGAACAAGAATAACTCCACTATCCTAAAGTCCATGGTCTTTAGTCGCAACTTTAAGAATAATGTAAGTTGGAAGGGCCCTCTGGAAATCACCTGGTCCTGTCCCACACCCAGGGTGGGTTCCCCTGATCTTGGATTGCTCAGAACCAAGGACAGAGGTTCCACACAATACCTCTCTTCCAGTGTTTGACAGCCTTCAGAGTTAAAAATATTTCTGTCTATCCTTCAGAATTTGCCATATTTTTACTTGTGACCCTTGCCTCTCCTCCTATCACTGAGTACCTTCAGGAAGAGTCTGGCTTCATCTTCCCTACACCCTTGCACTAGTTACTCTGTCAGCATTCTCACTTCCTTCAGGGTCCACATTGCGGTCACTGCAGCCCAAAGCTGCCCTCAGCTGTCATATCCCCAAACAGTTATTCTTTGTTTTAGAGTAGAATATCAAGAAGAGTACCTCTCATGTGTGAAAAAATCTTCCTTGAAACATTCTGTAAATACCTCTGTTGCATGAGTGATGAATGGCAGAAAAAGTTAATTTTTTATATTTAACTAGAAGCTGAATGTCTAAAGCTTGACTAAGTTTCTAGCTTGGCCAAAGCAATGAATGCCCCAAAAATGCACTATTTATTAGCCTGTGGCACTGACATGAACAGCAGATATGATATATAATTTAACTGGAAAGTGCAACTCCAGTTATAACCTGAAAATATTTCCTGTCTTACTGGTATTGATGTAGAGAATATTAAAGTCTATCTGAATAAAGGATTGAGCATCCTTATTAGGAAGATTTCACTAGAAATCATTGAGAGTAAAATAAGATACCACACAAGCTGATCTTTTTTATATCCTGAGAGTTTATCTCAAAAGGGCAGAAAAGCCTACTTGTATAATTACAGTTCTGCAGTGAATCATTTAAAACAATAGCCATAGTTTTATTTCAGACTACCATTAGGCTATTGTGCAGGCTTTAAAATAATGATGAACGCCATGTATTGATGATTCTAAAAGTGCCACAGATATTCCAGTTTGTTGTAGATTGTTGTTTAGCTGGTTAATTAAGATTAGGAAATCAGATAAAAGGCAAGGCTCTGGATCTTCACATAACACAGGAATATGCACCACAGAATTATTTGGCTTCCTCAACAGTCCCTAGTGAGACCATGTACGAGATCGCTCACTGGAAGTTCTGCAGGAAAGCAGCGGAGTGAAATATGGCTCCCTGGCAACCTTTTATTACTTAACCATTTCCCACTAGAACACAGTGGGAATTACAGGACAAAACTATATTTGGATATATTTAGCCAAGAGATTTACAACTGTTATGAAATTCCAAATAGTACACAATGTGACCATCTCTTCCTCCGCAATGTAGGCTACTTTGGGCACTTCTGATCGGCATTCACTTCTTTACTCTCACTTGCTGCTGCTGAACTCAGGGTTTCAGTTCTTACATTGTTACATTTTAAAGTCTAAGTTCAGATAATCTGAAACAGCATCAAAAGCTTAAGGCTAAGAACAACTTTTCCTTCTTTGTGTGCTGTGGTGTAAGAAGTGATGTGTTGTATGTTTTTTAGGTTAAACTTCATGCTTAAGGATAAGTACTTTGATAACTTAAGCAATGTGCAACTCAAACCAGGCTTTGAAAATAAGTGTCTATTTCTAGTCTTGTTCTCCTTGTGCCTCAGCTCCACATCTGTAAAGCAGGGCTCATAACACCTGCTATCTCAACAGGATGTTGTGAAAGCGCAATTTTCAGAAAATGCAATGCTCAGATACTGAAAGACAAATATTAAAGACGAAGTCTATGAAGAATTCCCATGTTCAATGCAAAGTTTTATTGGCATGCAACACCTCAGGCTTTAAGCTGATCATCAAACAGTAAGCTTTTGAACTCTGTTTGTCTATGTGCCAAATGACACAGAGATGTCAGAAAAAAATAGCAGCAATCATACATTAAATTTAATCCCTATTATAGGCACTGAGAAGGTACAGGCTTCTACATTGTCTACCAATATAAGTGCCATGGTGTGCATTATGATTACGCAGATTAACATATGCTAGTCCACTTAACCATTTTATCTTGAAGCACTAAAAATCTTGTAATCTATACAAGAGTCTATACACACAGTCTTCATGCCTGGGTGTACATGTGTTTAGTGGAACAAAATTTTGGTCATTGTATGTAAGTGACTATACACAGATGGGACATTCCTTTTCATTTTTTCAGCTTGTGTCGAGATTATATTCGTCACTACCTAGCCAAATGTGGCTTAGTCTTCAAATGAAAATATTCACAGTCTGATGACTTGCTGGCTCTACTAATGTTTGTTTTCTAGTATTTTCTGTTATCTGTTATTTACATTTACTTCAATTATTATAGCTCTAGCAAAGATTTCATAGGGTATTTCCATCTAACTAGAATCAAAAATGGCCAAATCATGACAGTTGAGATACTAGTTATTGTAACCTCTTTTGAAGATATTCCTTCTGATCAAATGCAGTCAATTCCAAGCCACTGAGACTGGAGTAGGTATTTTTCTGTGGCACAGGAGGATTTATCAATAAAGTATTCACTGATACTGACAGAATGTGTGTACTGACCTGAATGTATGTGCTCTTATCTGGAAATGTCTGCTATAAGTCCTCTATAAGAAATGAAATTAAATGAAGGAAATTGGAACTTAGGATCTGTACAAAGGGATCAGATGCATCTCTATTTGGGTGTGCTTCACCCTGAAAAGATGTATAAATCTTTTCACATTCATGCCTGTCAAGAATGGATCAGTATTTTCTTGGTTTATGACTTTGCATCTGCCAAAATCTAAGATGTTACTTTGCCCCTGTCTCTGTGCCATTAATAGAGTATTTTTTCTATTTGAGTGTCAATACATTGGGTGCTATTTGCTGGTGACCTTGGAAATACAAGTGGTATTGGTTTTTCTCAAGCATTTCAGCTGTACGCATTACAGGGAAACAAATCAATCCCATCTGCCTAAAACTATTGCAGTTGAAACCCATATCTGCTACTATTTGTTTGTGGAGACAAATCTTAATTATATTAATGTCTCTTAGTTGCACATTTGTCCTGGATTTGCATCTATTTATTTTTATGGTATTGATGGCATTCTTCACAGTCTCCCAGAAAAAAAAACAAGTGTCCCACACAAAACAGTGATTTTTGTCAGATGTGAAAATAATCTTTCCTTGAAATATTTCTGAAGGAGAGAGATCATGTCACAGCAACTCATATTTTATTGTAGTTCTTGTAACATTAATCCATTTAATTTGGCTTTCATTTGACCCTAGGTCAGAAAACAATATGATTTGAGAAGAGCCATGTATTATTCCACTCAGATACAAGTTTTGATAATGTTCATCACTGCTGAGGCAGAATGAGAAGTTTGCTCTGACGTCCTTGGCAGTATTTTCCCTTTCTGGATGCAGTTGTGTGCAGTCGGGGGAGCTTAAGGTCTGTATCTGGAGAGGGGCTGTGCTGGGGGCACAGAGCAAGGTGAGAATATGCTCCTTTGGCAGAACATAGGTGCCTGAAGCAGACACTATGAGCACATAGGAAAGGCAGGAAAAATACCAAGCTACACAAAAGTGTGTTTTTCTGACAAGGTTCTTAGCCTGCTTCCAGAGTGAAAACCCCATGCATGACTTGTGCGTTTTCATTGTTAAGGCATGTTTAAATGGAAATGAAAGGTTTGTATAGGACTAATTATAGCCTTTTACATAGAAATTAATTTTTCATGAACAAAAGATCCCCTGAGACCCAAGTGTAATAACACGTTAGCATGGACATGCTGCTGCTGTCAGCGAGAGGAAGTGACCCCTTCTTCACCTTTGGTGTCAGATGCTTTCCTTTGTGACTTTTACAGACGTTCACATCAGAACAATTTTTTTTCCACTGTGTTTCACATAGCAAAAGCTTTCTAGTATTTTCAGTTTATAAAACTTCTATATATAAAATTTATTGCATGGATCAATTTATAAGGGAGAATATTCCCTCTGCTGCATATCTTGTGGGAATCTCATCTGAACACTCATCAGCTGTGTCTGTAATAAGAAACAGCTCTGTAGGAAAGAGGGGACAATTTTTTTTACCTTTTTTTTACTGCCAAAGTAATTTTTCTTTTGAAAGATTTGTCTGTGGACTCATTTCGACTATTTTAGTTGAACTTCTTGATATATTTTGCAGGACTTCACTAAAGATTCTCAGCAACGATTTCCCAAGTCACTGAAACCTGTCAGATCTCAGTGCAATGGTTTATTCAAAGAAATGTCTGCTCACTCTCAGTGTAGGAATATTGGAACTGTGGAGTAACATATATTACAAGACCTTCAGTAAATTGATACATTTTGCTTTCATATGCAAGCTTGACATTCTTACAACCATAACTTGTTTTATTACCAATCTGAAATTTCCTGAATATTCCCGTCATCCTTTGGCAGCTGCTGCTGAGCTTCTTTATAAATATTAATGATTGCTTCTCATAGGCACTATTTAATCTGCATCACTCCACAGATGTATGCCAGCAAGTTCATTTATTATTACTTTTTGCTTGGTTTCTTTTTTTTTTTTTAATTGGAGAAGGAAAGACTTGATTCAGATCTGTTTGTTGACTTAATGTTGTGTTGTAGATTTGTATTACAGGGCTGTGTTCTTGTTACTAGGTGAGACTTTCTCAAAGAAGAAACTGAAAATCAATCCTTTCTCTTCTAATCTTGTTCTGATTTGAAGATGGTCAGTATCACAGCAGTGCTTCATATCTCTGCTTTACTGACACAATCTCTCCTCTGAAATGCCAGGGCACTGTTTTTCCAGAGTCATTGTGGCAGTATTTTCCCCATGTGTTATTCTGCCGTCTTTGGTCCCATGACTTTGTGCCTACAGACCTCTGTATTGCTGTTAGGCTGGGCTCTCATGGGAGGTGACTATCACCAGCCTGAGATCTGCACCCTTTTCTCTCTCTTGCCTCTCTCTCTCCCTCTCCTCTTGCTTTGCAGATTTCAGTTTCTAGCAGAGAAAAAGCAAACACAGAGCACAGCAAGGTCAATAGCATAATTTAAAAGTGGGATAAATATTATGCAATTATACTTACGTATATGAACTTAACAGACAATGGTTACGCAGTACTTACATTTAATTAACATATTCCAATTGGTGCTAACAACATCATAAACTGAAACCAGTAAGAGGGACTTTGAACAAATCACAATGGAAAGTACTAGGGAAAAAGTGTGAACAAAATCATCCTTCCAGACATCTTCAGTTTTGCTGCCTGCTGCACTGGAGAGAGAATCCAGAGGACTGCTGCTGTTTTTTCTGTCTGGCTACATGTACAGCTTATTTCCTTCCCTCCTCTCACGCTTCCTCTCTCTCTCTGTCTTCCCCCCTTTCACTTTCTTTCCATCCTTTCCCTTTCTCTCTCCCTCAATTCTCCTTCTATCACTGTTTTTATTCTACTTGAGAAGTAACTTGCACTCTTATAATTGATGTATGCCACCAGCTATGAACCATTCTAATAGATCTTTGTGCATATGAAACTTGTTTACACAGGCCAGTGAGAGACTCAGTGTAATTGGAAGTACTATGTTTAAACAGTACTCTCTTATTGTCTAAAAGAGTGATCTCTTTGGGGGACTTCTTTTTGTAAATTAACAGTATTTTGGTGGTGGTTATGTGCCCTGTTGTGTGTTCCCAGCCAAAGCACATAGGTTTGGTGGGCATTAGCACAGGGCTGAACCACAGCCACAGGCGACAAGGCAACATCCAGACAAAGAGGATGCCAAACATCAAGGGATCTATTTTAAGTATGGATAGATGGACATATGCCCCTTCCATGTGCTTGATGTTGTGATATGTGACTTCAATTTGGGTATCTAGAAGTCAGAAGGTATTGTACCAGATTGCCTTCAGTCTCTCTTCCAGTCAGAGAACCTCTCCAAATGGCAGCTCATCTCATTAGTAAGTGGATGTCTATGGTGGGTTATGCAAAACTTTATTTGGAAGGTTTTTTTAATTCAAAAGTCATTATAATCTGAGCCTGGAATCACTAGTTTAATCATGTAAAGATGGGTTGAGATGAATTCCAGAAACCACAGTTTTTTATATTTTCCTTTTTTTTTCTTTTTGCATACAATCTTCCCTTCTATTGCACACGAAATCTATATTTGAATGTACTTCTGAGAGATATTATAAGGTATCTGCAATTTGTGGAAAATAGTAATCAAAGAAAGTTAAATGGTAAGGAGAGGTCATTCTTCAGTGATTTGTGTTTCACATTGTCTTCAGCTAAATTACTGCCACAGTTCTCTGCACAGATATAAGTGATTTTTAGAGGCACAGTCAGTGGTGAAGCATACTGCTGTTAACTTACAGAATCAAAATGAAAAGGAAGTGCTTTTATTTGTAATGACTATTTCTAATGCCCAAGCTCTGGGGCATTTCAATTTCAGCTCTCCAAAATTAGACATAAAAAAGTTAACATTAAGATTTCAGCTGTCCAAAGTTTAAGGTGTTTATCCAAGATTTTCTTTCTTTACTTTCTTTTTATTATTTTTCCATGTCCATACCATTATTTGAATGCCTCTCATTCTAGTTTCAGTGAAGTGAAGAAACATCCAGGAAATATCAAAAAACCACATTTATTTTGACAATTCATATGTGATGTTAGCTATTGAAAAAATTAGATTGATGGTTTACTTACAGATTTGACAGGCTTGGTCTATTAGTGCTGATTGCCATGTTCATCTAAGTTTTTTGTTATTATAACAATTTAAATAAGGAATTAAATTGGGAAGAATTTCCTTGATTCAAAAGAAAATAATTTAATCACCCTGAGTAAAAGAGATAAGTGGCAAAGATTTAGCAATCAAAGTTATTTTGAATGGACCTTTATGGTCATATAGTGCTGCCCAGTGTATAAAGAATATCTTCCACACATCTGATTTCCTTTCCTTGGAGACAATTGTGCCAGACACCTCCAACACCTTTTGAAGCAGTATTTTCCCCTCTCACATCATCTGGGTCATGACTACATTGTAAAATTGGGAGCATTGGTTTGGCTTTTTACTACAGTTTTGATTTGTGCAGAGGACCACTCTTACAATCAGTAAGCATTCAGACGTAACAGATTAAAATATTCATGTTGCAAGTAAAGCAGTATCAGTGTAATAGCAGCATCAAAGGTCATAGTACTAGAGGTGTCCTGAGTATGTCATATGCATGTGCAGATGACATTCTGCTCCCTTCTCTCTTTGGTCACTCTGAGAAAGCAACTTTTTCAAGTGCACTACCTTGACTTCTTCAGGCTACATCAGCTCAAAGAACATATGTGTTCAGCATAGATGATTTCTTTTGGAATGAAGGAGGGCGGTTTCAGGCTCTTTCTTTAGTTAGACTGACTCATGGGTGAGTGAGGCCTCACAATCCTTTTTGTGGCATGTACAAACATACAGCTAAAAGCAACAATTGATATGGGATGTCTACAGTCAAAGTAACAGCAGGAATCCTAGTGTAAACTTGTATTTTCCTTGAATCACAGAATTATAGGACAGCACATCATCTGGTCCAACCAGAAGGAATGAGAGCCTGGATGAGATTATCGAGCACCCTGTCCAATCCCATCTTGGATGGGATTGGTAGTGATGGGGACTCTACCATATCCCTGCAGAGGTTGTTCCAGTGAATGATTTTTCTTATGGTAAGAAATTTCTTCCTCTACTGACATGAAAACTCTGCTGATGCAATTTGTATGCACTGCACCTTGTCTTCTCCATGTGGGTCTTTGTGATGAGGGAGCTTTCATCCTCTTTGTAGCTGTCATTGAAGTACTGGAGCACTATGACGACATCCCCAGCACCTTGTCTTTTTCAGAGGAAAAATACCTAACTCCTTCAGTCCTTTCTTGTAGGGCAGGTTCACCAGCTCTTTGGTCACTTTTGTGAGCCTCCTCTGGACTCTCTGCACTCTGTCTCCATCTTTCTTGAATTGTCAGGACCAGTGCTGGATACAATACTCCAGGTGCAGCCCGACAGGTGTTGACTACAGTAGGATACTCACATCTCTGCCTGAAGTCTTTTTAGAGCTACTGAAGTTGTTATTCATGAATAAATTATTGTACCAGTTATCCTGGAAGATGATTTTGACAGGAACATCTCGAACAATACATAGAAGAAACACAAAGTCTCATTTCTGCCACCTCCAGCAGTCATTATCTTGTAGGAGGGTTCTACTTTTGTAGTACAGGCACATTTCTAGCTCAGAAATCTGTATGAAGGGCAATTAGTTAATCAACAGAAGGAACTTTCATTACTTAGGGATTATGCAGTCTGGGAAGTGTAACTGTGGGGGAGTATGAGTGTTGAGAAGGTGGAGAGATCTGTGCTACGCTGAGAATGAAGAGGCCACTGCTTCAAGCTTTTTATTTCTTTTCCCTGTGAAGAACTGTCTTTTATGAGTGAAAACCCACAATTAATCTTGAACCTTTCTGGTATAGATTGCATCCAGCCACTATTAAAAAGGAAAAACCTGAGTAAGTCCTATAAAAGGATCATTCACCTCTTCAAATCTTCCAACACATTGGTTTCTTTCATGGTGTTTTTTGGTCCTCTCTTTTTTTACACTGTATGAGCTCTCACTTTCTTTTATCATTTTCAGGGTAGGGCTGACACTCTGCCAAGTGTTAGACAGTGTCATTTTCTTGGTAGTTTGCTTTTTTGATTTGATTTCTTTTTTCTGGTTGATAAGGTCTCAGTTTAACACTTTTTATGTGTTATGAGGCTGTGGTTTTCATTCTCATTTTAAAAATGCCATACTATTTCACTGTGATATTTTCAAAGTGCTGCCTGTTGTTAACATCAGAACAATAATTTTAACATTGACCTAATTTTGGAATCTCTCCTGATCAGAGCAGTTGAAATATCCCTCTCTGTCATGGAAAAACGTTTGGTTGACCATGGAAGTTAGATAGGGTAATACACGTTTCATGAAAGTCAGTAGCTTGACAGAGGAGAGAGAACATTCTGGAGACCTGGTGGAGAGGCTGCAGAGAATCCATGCCTTAGGTACAAATCTATAAAGCATCAGACTTCATTGGTACTACCACGTGTGTATTTTTGGCCTAATTTTCTGATTTTCAAATTAACCTCTTCTGGTTCAGCTGCTCAAAATGTGTTATTCACAATGACAGGGTTAGAAATCCATTCCCACCCTGTATGTACCTGGGCTTTGTGCAGGTATCCTTTTGAAGCTGGTTGTTGCTGATTTCCTTGCAGTGATAGGGAAAATCTGCTCTTTTACTCATACTGTAAGACCCTATTCATGATCCAGTTCTATTGTCAAAGACTTGATTCTCTGGCCCATAACAGCCAAGGCCTTGGCTTTGTAAGGAGTTAGTCTTTTTATTCCCTTGCCCTGAATATGGAGCAATCTGGACAAGTGGGTAAATACGGCTGCAGTAAGTTTTCAGCATGGCCGCTCTGTTGACATCCCTCAATAATCCCCAAAATCATATTAGATCTCTCCTGTGCTGTTTCTTTCCATCAGTAAGAGAAGAAACCAGATACAGAATTCTGAACATATGGAAGCTTCCCATTTAAACTGTTTAGAGACTTGTGTCTCAGTCTGAAGCAGGAGCAGCAGCTGCCTTTATTCTATTTATTAGAAATAACTGTCTTTTTGTAGTCTGAAAAAGGCCTAGTATTTAATTTTGCTCTTGTTGGCTATGTTTTTTCAGTATGTCTAGTCAGACAGCACCCATGAATGCATTTAATAAAAGTATTAATAAATTTAAAGAGCAGTGAGGGAAATTTAGGATGTGTATTGTAGAAATACCTTGCAGTGGTAATATTTAGACATGGGATTAGGTTGCTTAGGGAGGTAAAAGAATTTCCATCTCTATAAACTTGCAGACTCTTGTTTGACAAATATCTGCCAGGAGTTATTTAGTTGATCCTGTCTTATACAGACAGATAAGTAATATGACCTTTAAAGTCCTTTCCAGTTCTATTTCTTGTGCTTGGTAAGAAAGAATGCATGAATTAGGAGCCAGGAACATTCATGCCTCCTCCCAGATTCTGTAACAATCTTAATAACAGGGTTGTATAACAGGGACTAAAACATTCATCCTCATGAAGCCTCAAGGTGGTCTGCAATAATCATGTGCACTTTAGAATACAGAGGAAGTACCACCATTAAATACAGAACTTAAATGTATTTTTAGATGTATAAAAGGACATGTTGTTAGTAGCCTAGCAACAGGCTCATCATCCAACATTTTAGTGCATTTAGAAACACACAGATGTGCTTGAATGAATACTTTGAAGATAGAAGAAGTAAAAATAAACTGGAAGCTCTCCTGCTTGCTCATCTCTATCAACATCAGCAGCATCAATTGTAAAAGTTTCTGTAGGGTGTGTTCTGGGGGCTGTTTTCATGTCAATCAGAGAGCCTTGCTGATTTCCAACATTATTTTCAGATGTGAGGGGATAATGTCAGCAATGAGGATACTGTGGAGTAGTTAAAAAAGTACCTTCTGATAAATGAGATCCTGGATCTAAAGACCGTTCATTTGCTCCCTTAATTGAGTAGAAGTATTTTCCCAAGCAGTCAAGACAAAGCAAGGATTTTTTTTCATTTTTTAAACTCTGATTGTTTTTGTTCAAATAAAGGGAGAGGGAAGAAGGAAAATAATAATAAAAAAAGAAAATAAAAAAAGAAGGTGGGGGAAGGAAGGAAGGAAGGAAGGAGAATGCACCGTGACAGAATCTTGACATAAATGAGCCATTTTGTTGTTCATAAATGATGACATACAGTGGGGTCCAGATCCTTCTCATATGGCTGCATCCAGTTTGCAGTAAATAAGGGCAGGAATAAAAATAATCTTGTTTTGCTGTGGAAGAATATAGCAATGACTCTGAACAAAGCTTTGCAGCAGCTCTGAGGATGTGGTGTATAGTTTTTACAACATCCTTTGTGGAAAATAAATCATATTTTGGAGAAGTTAGTGCAGGGGATGCAGGGAAAGAATGTAGCCACTTGAGAACGAGAGATTCCTAAGGGATTTTAAAAGGCTGTATCTAGAGGCACGGGACCAAGGGGCAAATAACCACTTCCTTCTTTCCCTCTTATTCTAACACATAATTAAGGAAAGTAAAAGAACATTGTTTAAGATATCAGTGACAGCCTCCCCTGAGTTCAAATAAAATTGCAGGCAATCATCAAATTAATGACCTTTCTAGCCAGAGAAAGGAGGGGGATAGAAATGCTGAATAAAATACTTGTAATTCCTGTCTCAGTCACTGTGCAGTGTATGTGCATCCACAGTCAAGATGCAACTTACTGCCTTTACAAAGCAGGGGGTTTCACCTTTAAACACTGAGGAAAATGATGCTTCAGGAGTTGCACCCACATCATTCAATCCCAGGTCAACACATAGCTTGTCTACAGTGTCAGCCAGAAGCTTTGTTAACATTTTATTGTCTAATGACAGTGATCCCAAGCTGTCAAAACTCTCCTCATGGCTTCAGTTCTGAAACTGTACTGAAATTAGCAATATGGAATTGATATATTCTGCATTTAACTCTCCCTTGCTAGGGATAGCTGTTAGAGCCACTTAGGTTGCACTTCTAAATGAATTATGATCGCAGAAACTGATCTTAAAAAGCCACTAGCATCTCCCAAGCATAGGATGTGGTTTTCGAGAACATAGAAAATTGGAAATTTGTATTCTGTGTGTGTGTGCTAATTATATTGAAACAGGTATAGTCAAAGTGATATATAAAACAATACAGTCAAGCATGTATGCCCTTCTGTGTAGCTAAAAGTGTACCAACACAAAACTACTTACATGAAAACAAGGAAACTATACCACAACTTGATTTTTATTTCCAGCTACTTTCCTTCACACTTTCTGCCATAAATGCGTGTAAATGAGACACTGGAAAAACTATATTAGACTCCATATTCAAACAGATTCAGTGTTGTTTACAGGAATTTGTGCATGGGTCCAATAGGAAAATGTGGGACAGCCTGACAACTCTCTCATGCCTTGGAGTTTAAGATGTGGATCTCAGGGTACTGTTGTGGCTCTCCAGCCACAACCAGCCCATTGGGTAGAATGGAAGCAGTAGTTTGGCAAGTATAGGTAGCACAGACTTTGCAATGCTACACACTAACTTTAGAAAGCATGTGCAGAGACCAGTGGAAATGAGCCAAAATGTTCACCCTTTTAACTCCTGGTGCCATTTTAAATGTGACACCCTTTATTTTTGAGGTATATCTTTCTTCCATTAAGAAGGACTAAGGACTCATCTCAGTGTATGCCATATATTTCATTGGAAGAGGAATCCTGTTTGTCATCAATAGCATATTCTTTTATTAGTTTAGAGCTTTGTTTACAGGAAATTTAACTTACATATATGTCTCTTTTGCTGAGAAATCGCATGTGCAATCCTTACAGAAATACTGAGTCCTTCTAGGAGGGATGCAGCAGGACTATTAGAGGATATTTTTACAATGCAGTTGATATACAGGAAGGTAAATGCAGTAGATCTGGTTAGATGCATTTGGGACTTGCAGACTGAAGCTAGTGTGTACAGTTAGAAGCTCTCCTTGGGAGCTGACGTGTTTTCTTGTGTTTCAGACATCTGCAAGGGAGTATGGGTATACCTCCGGTCACAGTTTCATTGGCAAAAAATGTTGTGGGAGACAAGTCTGTACCTGGGAGTAAGCTCAAGCCAGCTCTAGAGATCCTTCTAGGGGATCCTTCCCTATGCTTAAGTGCACCTTAGGAACAGTAATTCATCTGAGTTCATTCCTGTTGTTCCTCAGGGTGGATAGAAGGATGTGACTTCATTCACAGGTACCAAAGGATTTGACCTGCTCAACATGTATCATCTTGTTTTCACATTTGCATCAACTCTCTGTAAACGTCGGTGCCATTCTGACAACAACTGTCTCATAGTTAGGTCTTTTAGACTCCATTAAATGGCAAATGTTCTTATCTAAAAAGTTTTTTGTCATCTAAACCAGACATTATGATTAATTCTGCTATGAATGTTTTTAAATGTGGAAAGTATAAAGACATGACAAATATTCAGAAGGATGGCTAGAAGAAATCATATATGAGTAAGAGGTTCCAGGGAGATTTGTACTTGATTTCAGCAGGGCTGACTGCAATCTTATTGTCTAATAGGGTTTTTTTGGGTTATTTGGTTTTTGGGTTTTTTTGTGGCTATGTAAATGCACTAGTTATTCAGATGAATATACAAAACAAGGACTCTCTTTCATACGGGAAGTTATGGGCAAGAGCAAGACCCATTGAAGGACTTTGCAGACCTTGCCTGAGTTAGGTAGTTGAAAAACCTGTACCACAGAGCACTGCTATGAGATGCCTCTGCACCCAGTAGACTGCAAAGGACATGTGTCAAGGCCCATAGAAGCCAACAAGCAAATCTTGAAGTCTTCCTTGATTGTGTTCTAGAACAGTTCATAAATCTTCACTTGTGCAGAGACTTTGCTCATTCTAGCCTTCCACGCAGGGAACTGTCTTGGTTTTACTCCTGTTACATTCTGTGCCTGACACTGCTGATCATGGGTTCAGTGATTGCTAACAGCCTAAGATTGAACAGAAGTATAGTTAATATTCTGAACACAACTGAACACCTTCTACAGGTCTTTCAAAAGTCCAGCTTCCCACTGAGGTTATACTGAGCGCTCTTTCTGTATTTATTCGAAGGTGCCAAACAGAAGATTAGGACTACTCAATCTAGAGGCATTTTCCCTGTCAGCTCTAAGGAGATAGATGCTTCAGGGATCCCGGAAAAGTCTGGCTAAGAAGATAAGTGAACAGCCAGCTTCCAGGCTGCTTCCAGCATTCAGTTCTTCCTTGCATCTTCCTGACTGAAACCTTCAAAGTCAGGCTCAATGTGGTTGCACAGCTGCTTGCACACCCCATAGCCATGTCCCAAAAATATAAGACTGTAAGTCTTGCAGAATTTTCTTCATAAACAATGACGAGCCAGACCTCAGCTTCAATGTTTCCTCTGCTCCGCTTTTCAAGCATGAGGAGGGTGCCAGCTCAGCTCAGGACTAACGGCTGACTACAAACCCCCATCCTGTGGTATACTGCTCTCCTGCAATGTTTTAAATACTGCAGCCTGGGCTTTAGTGCGTTATTTTTGCTAGACTTACAAGAACATTGCAAAGGCTTAACACAACATTTTTGTAGAAGTGTTTCTCAACGTGCATGTTGAAATCAGAAGAAAAAGAAAGAATACCAAAGGGAGGTTAGGATGCTACCCTTAATATGTTGAAGTATAGAATGGGTCCCTGAAAATCCTGAAATGTGAATTTCAGGGTCAACTGTCCTAACACTCCTCCTCAGCTTCCTCACCTCCTCCTCAAATCCTGCAATTTTTAATCTGCTTTAAAAGCAAACATTATGCTCCTTGAATGTAGATTACAGATTTAGGGATAAGATTTTTCTAGTAAAAATACTTTTTTTGTGCAAGTGAAATCAACAGCCCTGACTGTTCCCTAGTAAGTGGTTTGAAGGTAAAAGTTCACACCTATACTATAGTTGCCCTTCTTTTTGTTTTTCTTGCTATCAGAAGAAAGATGAAAATGTCTTTTTTTTTTCTTTTTTTTTTTTTTTTTTTTTTTTTTTTAATTCGCCTCCCTAGAAAAATCTGAGGGGAAAAAATCCAGCATCCATAAATATATATATGTCACTTGTCTTATTTTTCTGAAGAGGCTTAAGGGAAGGGATTTTCTAAAGCAGCTTAATAGCTGCCATAGAAGCCCTACAGATACACTCCCAGATAAGAATGGTAAACTAAAGATATCAACAAAAATAGTGCATAACAAAGGAAGAAAACACAGCTGATGTCAAAGCAGAGTGGAAAGAACTGAAACAACTATTATGGCTTATTTAACAAAGCAGTTAGTTTTACCTTCTCCCCCTTTGACAAATCTAGCTATTAGGATAGAAATCAAATGGGGGAAGTTGAACATCCATGGCAAGCAGTAAGAGCTGCTAAGCTAATCAACTGAGTCAAAGTTTCTCATAAAGATGTCCCTACTTGTGCATTAGCTACAAATATATATAACACAAAAACTAGTTTCAATGGCCAGGAGAGGTAGCGAGTAAAAGTTAGGAGTGGTATTTCTAATCTGTCAGTTCCAACTAGGACAAATATCCAAACTAGCTTTAAAACAATAGTCTGCAGCTGGGAGGGTATTCTTGTCTTTAAAACTGATAGAAGAAATGAGGATTTTGCTTTTGCTCTTGGGACCTTCAAGAAACATGAAACTGCTGTGTCACTGATTAAGAAGGTGAATTATGCATGTTGCTTTTTAAAATCTAAATCTCTCTGCTGGCTTGTGTTGTTAGTCCGTCTTTCTAGAATACAGTTGCCCATGAGCAATGGCTCAATAACATTCTTGTGCATATTAACCATCAGTGATACTAAGGAAGGAGACAGGTAAATGGGTTCTGTCATACCAGTGCTTGCTGGGCCATAAAGAAAGGGTGAGGAGACAAAGTATATAGAGAATTTATTCTGGTTTTCTTACTTAAAATTTGATCTAAATCCTACTAGAGCCCCTGGAAACAGTTCTAACTGCAGGACTTATATGTAAATATCTGTTTCAAAATGGGGAATATTGGCTTGGAACATAGAAATCTACTCAGATTCAGGAATAAGATCTAGTGTATATTTGAAAGTTCATTTGTAAAAATTGAGGTATTTTTCTATTACAGTCCTGTACAAAACTAGTAGGAAACAACCAAGAAAGGTGGAACACTTTGAAGGGTTAAAAGAATATAAAGATTTTAAAAATCAGATGTTAAAAGACTTTAACTACAGTGAGAGCTATTGTGAGATGTAGCATGTCTCTGTGTGTGAGAATGAATAATTTTTTATGCATTTTAACAGCTTACTCTAAACTTTAAAGTTCCCCTGTTACAATTTGTATCTGGGTTTTTAAATAGAGATTATATAAAAATGAATTATAAGTGCAAAATTGCAATGGGGAAATATTTTTAAATAGAGAAGGTATGCACTCTCAGATTACATCGTGACTATTATGGTGTATTAATTCAAGAGGGAAGCAAAGACTTTAATATATTTCCAATGCTTTACAGACCCTTATACTTGCCATCCTTCATAAATTCATTTTCATGTGAGTGGAAGTGGATTTGTTGTCATGAAAATTTTGTTTTTGTAACTAAAATTGTCTACAAATTATCATTTCTCAATATAAAAAGAAAAGTCTTCCTACAGAGCTTATAGATGAAAGCATCTAAGCACAGGAGAGAAAAATAAAGAGGTTGAACACATGCAGAAGCACTTTGCTGCTCCTTCTTGGGTATTTTGAAATTCTATCAACCTCAAATGCATATTCAGCAGCCCCAGACAAGAGGATTCTGATTTCAAGCTGTTGATTGCCTGCTACACGGATCCCTGCGCCTTCCTTTAAAACACTAATCATGCATGTCTTCGAGACAAGCTGTATCTGAGATGGCTGATCTGCTCTGCACAAAGAGGCAGTGATTGTATTTCAGGCTTAGGCGTGGAATGAGCATCCTCAGCCTGGCTGTCCCTAGCCAGAAGGTGCAGGACATGAACTGTGCTTCACCTCTGGCACCATTCATGCCATTTGTGACCCAGAGGTGCAATATGGGGTGACTTGGAAAAGCCTCATGTCTGCCTCCCTTTTCAGACCCAGCAGACCAAGCAATGCTTCCTCCTCCTCTCTTGGTAACTGGTGTCCTGAAAGCCACACTGATCCAACAGGATTAAACTGAAGATCTGTCTTTTATAAGGCATTTGTCTAAGGCTGAAGGCATTATAGGCTTTGTGTGCATTAGTACATTAACAGGGCCGGGGCTGAGCTCTGATATGTGCTCACCATCTGCTAAAATGTTTGCACAGAGTTTGGCCCAGTTCTGCCTTTGGTCAGCTAGTACTTCCCAAACAGTCTCTGGACTAGAGGTGGTTACCACAAGCCGGAGACCATTCCCAAAGGGCCATGTGAATGCATTAAATTGTATGCACAATAGTAATATTAGTACATTATTTTTACCATCTGTAAGTTATGCAATAAATAAAATATATTTATTTAATGCATAAATACTTGTATACTAGTTTAATAGAAATATTATTATAGACTAATATTTTTAATAATGACTATATAGATAATTACTATATAGCTATAAAATCTATCAATGTGTAAATAATAATAATCATGTCTAATAATATGATAGTACATTAATATTGGTCTCTACGTAATGCTAATGTAAATGCTTTGTTTAGGGGGAATCAGAAGGTTTAGCTGTATACCTGTGCTGTAGCTTTTGTCTCAGAACCAAGGAACAGCTCCCATTTAATTTTGCTTCCTGTTAGAGGTGTGAGCACAAAATGCAGCAACTGGTCTGCAAAGAGAACAGTGGTTTCTAAGTTGCTCTGGGTTATCTCTGTCTTCTGGACACATCTGCCACAAACCATACACTGAAGCTAGAGATAACTCTGCTCAGTTTATGATAAAATCACGAACTCTGCTGGTATAATACCTGTAGCTAGCAGTGGCTTTTGGGGTCACTGGGGCATCTTCCTGCAGTGATGAGGGCCTGTACTCACCTTATTGCTTCTTTTCTACTGGGATGCTTTTTCATCTGGTTTATCCTTTGTTTATATTACCATTATAACTTTTAAGAGTCCAATTAATAGGCAGCATTTCCATCTACAGAAAAGAAATTTGGTTTCATCAGCAACTCTGCTCTGGTGAGAATTTGCAGCACTGCTAAGAATATCACACAAGGGTCCCTCTAAGATTCATAATACACAGAAAAAGTAGTGCCAGAAACTGATAAAACAGTCTGTTTTGTTGGCCTCCTAAAATATGCTTTAATCAAGTCTCTTTATCGGGTTTATGCAGCCCTTGTTTGCTAGGAGAAATTAGCTGGAACTAATTTACAAGCAATGAGTAATAGGCAATTTATCTAGTAGCTTACAACTGTTGCCTGGATACAAATATCTTCAAATGTTTTTATATATAAAATGCCTTGCAGCAATTTGTTTTGATGACAAATTGGCAAACAGAAAACCAGGGCTCATGACATTTCTACCTTTACCTTCTTTATGATGCAAAATACTGTCCCTGTGCTGCCATTGAGTAGGTATAATAAGGAACGATATCTTGACAAGCCCTATTTGGTGAGAGAACTCTGAATTATAGTTCTCATTTGCCTCTAGAGAATTAGAGACATGAGAGTGCAAAGATCAGAATTTCATTTAATCAGATGACTACATTTATTAGCAGCTGCTGCTATTTTTGCAAGGTAAAACATTGGAGAAAACTACTATTAAAAAAACCACAACTCCCCCATTCAAATACGTTGAGTTAATAAAGGCATTCTCTGTCTCTCTTAAAAGTGGAACTGTTAGAATTGACTAAAAGGATGTTGAAAATCTCTGAGTAGGAACCAAAAAAAAATGCAAACTAGATTATTGTACACACTGAAGAGGTGTTTTGAACAAGCTTTCTCCTTGTTCTAATATATGTGTCTGCCTTGCCAAAATCAGTCTGTGTACAGATGCATGCAAATCAAATATTGGAATTCCCAAGGTGAATGCTAAGCTGCATCCACGTGTCCAGCTGCTGAACTGTGTCCCAGAAACACAAGACTCTGGTGGGAAACCAGGAAATCTCCTTTGCAGAGATTTGCTGCTCACTCTGATTACACCCACACTCTCCTTCTGGTAGAAAGAGTAGTTTAATGAAACTGTAACATATAAGGTCTTAAACTAGAAGATCTATTCTTCTTTTTTTTTTGGCTGAAAAAATTTTAAAGAGTGGAAACCAAAAGAAGTAGGAAAGCAATGCAGACATGAAGACAGCTGTGAAGCTTCTCTTTCATTTTTTGCTATTGATTTATCCCTTATGGTTTTGAGCATCATCAAAGAAAGGACACCAGAGTGTACTTTAAGAGTCTGAAACCCCTGGTGAGGAACTTACTTTTGGTAATTTGTAATATTGCTCAATTTCCCTTTTCCTGGCAGGTTCCCAAACAGAGCATAGGCAGGCTGGGCAGAACAAGCTGTCTCCCATGCCTCTTCACACTACTCTAGCTAAAGATAATTTATGTCAGTTTATCAAGATTTTTTTTGTATTTTAGAAGTTTTTAACAACCACGAGTTTCCCTATTAAAACCACTACTTGGCATTTTTAGAAACTCCAAGCAAGCAAGCAAGGAAGCAAACAAATGCACGAAATACAGTAAATTTTACCCACTGTATTACATTGCTTCCTTCTGTTCCTTTGGCCCTGGTCTGTCTGATATACATCTCCTCTCAGTGTAAAAGATTCAGACAGGCACTACCAAATCAGTTTGGCCATAGCTATGCCCTCTTGGCTTCCCTCACCATCCCAAGGGAATAGAGATGAAGCTCTGGAGCTTGAGGGTCAGGCAAATGGTGGGGAAGGTCTGCCAGGGGCTTGCCCAGAGCAAGTCAGTCACCTCCACACATTAGAACTATGGCTGTTCAGAAAGAAAGGAGGGCAATTGTTTCAGGTGGCTCCCTTCTTAGCGAAGCTGAGGGCCCTGTGTGCTGACTGGGTGTGCTGTTCGTGAGCAGAGAATGGCTGGTGGGAGATGTGGTGGTCAGAGGCATTCTTGGATGTAGCAACCAAGAAACGGTTGAGTTTCGATTCTTGATGAAATAAGGAAAGGGGTCAACAAAACTTCTACCTCAGGCTTTCAGAGGGAGGACTTTGGCCTGTTCAGGGCACTGCTTCAGATAGTCCCATGGGAAACAGTCTTTAGTAACGAAGGAGTCCAGGAAGGCTGGACAGACTTTCAGAAGGAAATGTTAAAGTTTCAGGAGCAGGCCATCCTTGTGTGCTGCAAGATGAGCCATTGGGGCAGACCACCAGCCTGGCTGAACAGAGAACTTTTGCTGGGACTCAGGTTAAAAAAGAGAGCTGATGACCTTTGTTAGAAGGGTCAGACAACTCAGGAAGAGTAAAAGGATGCAGTTAGATCATGTAGAGAGAAAATTAGAAAGGCAAAAGCTCAGCTAGAACTCAATCTGGTGACCACTGTGAAAGATAATAATAAGTGTTTTTATAAATATATTAACAACAAAAGGAGAGCTAAGGAAAATCTCCATCCTTTATTGGATGTGAAGGGGAACATTGCCACTAAGGATAAGGAAAAGTTTGAGCAGCATAATGTCTTCTTTGCCTCAGTCTTTAACAGAAAGAATGAATATCCTCAGGGAAACCAGGCCCCTAAACTGGCAGACACGGAGCAGAATAGACCCCCTGAGATCCAGGACGAAATAGTTACGGACCTGCTCCGCCACTTAGACACTCACGAGTCTATGGGACCAGATAGGATTCACCCAAGGGTACTGAGGGAGCAGGTGGGAGAGCTCACCAAACCACTTTCTGTCATTTATCATCAGTCCTGGCTAATGGGGGCAGTCCCAGATGTGGGGAGGTCTCCCTCCTTGCAAAATGCACTCAGCTCTGCATGACTAATGAAAGTGCTGCCACTTGGCACAAAGTATTCAGGGCCTTGTTAGAAAGGTTTTCCTTGGAATATAAATCCTTGAAAGATTCAAGTGTATGTTCAGCACAACCCTCTCTATCTACAGAAATGCAGCTAACAGTGCATTTCCCCTAAGGTGTGTGGGAGAAACAGCAGAAAGCAGTTTTCTGTGGTGGTGTTTGTTTGCAATTGATCCTGTAGGAGCATTTTTACCTGCTTACCTTCTCTTTTGCCAAATAAATCTAGATTGTCAATCACTTGGGTGGTAACTGCTACTGTTT
This sequence comes from Origma solitaria, assembly GCA_013397895.1. Taxonomy (NCBI): domain Eukaryota; kingdom Metazoa; phylum Chordata; class Aves; order Passeriformes; family Acanthizidae; genus Origma; species Origma solitaria. Next base: position 776,106 of record VZRL01002171.1, read on the forward strand.
AATTGCTGAGCAAAGAGTAACTTTTTTATTTTAACTTGAAGTTATGGAAGTGTCTGCTGTGCCTCCCTTTCAAGACTGGTAGATCAAAGGCAGCGCCTGCTTAGCACCTGTCATCACTTCAGAGCATCAAAGAAAGTGTTCCTTGAAACTACAACCTTTGGCCATATCTCTTTGAGTAAAGATATGGTTTCCACAGCATGAAATGAAAACTCACCTCAAAGCTGAAAAGTACTTATCCATATTTCTAAACATGAGAACATAGGACATTTTATTAAAACAATAACTGCAATAGCCAAAGTAAATTATTAAAAAAACCCTCGAAGATCATTTAATGTTGTATAAACCTATGACTGTATGTCTGTAATTAATCTTCAAGACTATTGTCAGTTTTTGCTAAAGCAAATATTAGGGGCTACATTCTTCCCTGAGAATGACTAATTTATGGTCCATATTAGCCCTGTTTCACATTTGGAAAGAAAGGATAAGCTTCTGTCCTGAGGAAATTAAATATTATCATAGAAATTACTTTGATTTGCTAACACTTTTTGATATCTTCATTCTCATGATAGATTCCATCAGCAAGAGGAAGCAAAAACTGAGCTTGGAATTTACATGTGACTATAGGATAATAATATTTCAAATAATGCTTCAAATAATACTTCAGTTCACTGAGCTTGCTTCCTGGAAGTAAAATATAAATGGAAAATTGACAAGAGTGCATCCTGTGAGAGACAGAAAACCTTAATCCTAATGGTTGTGTGTTTGTTAAACTTCCATGGAAGCAGACTACATAGTTATGAGCTTATGAGTTTCATGGCACCATTTTTTTCTTCTGCTCGTAGTTTGATTCAAGTTTTGAGCAATAATTGTTTTTCTGGTGTGAAGACTTTATGACAATACAAAGGGTTTAGCTCTGTGCACGCAACACATTTTTCCCATATTTTAAAGCATGTAAGATCAAGACAAAATTTCTATTCTTGTGAAAAAGAGAACTGTGCTTTATGGCTCCTTCACAAAGCATCTTCAGAATCATTGCTGTCATACACACATATGAAGCAAGTTAACTTTTTCTCATTAAAAAACAAGGAAGACATGGTAAATGCCCCCAAGTTTTGTCCTACAAATATTCTTTCAAAGGTTGCATACATTGTCATGAATGGTCCCATTGAAGTAATCCTTAAATGTAATTAACAATGCATTTTTAATAATTATTAACTTCAATGTATGCAAAGTTCTTTTAGGTTCCCTACATTTGAATAATAATTTAAAAGTAAATACAATAATTACCATAAATCAATGTCAGAACACCAGATGATTGTAGCAGCTCAGGCCAAAGGTCCACTTAGCCTGGCATTCTGTCTCAACAGGGGTCAACAGTGCAAGAACATGGCAAATGTAGATGACACTTCCTACCCTTCTGGATGTATTTTGCTTACGTAATGAGTTCAAGCAATAGAAAGGTGCATAGACAGTCCAACTTGTCATCCAGCTGCCCCTGAGCCAAGTTGACTACTTGTACCCTCAGTGTCCTCTGGCCAAGTCTCATGAAACCAACTTCCTGTTCTATAAAAGTTCTACCCCATTGCATGAAGCACTATGTGCTTTTGATTAGTTCAGGCATTTGTAAGCAAGGAGAGGAATGCCTGCTTTACAGAAAATTTAATGAAAAAATGCCACTAAATCTTTTCCTCCACTGTATGTGTTTGGCTGTTACTGATGTCTGGATGGTGTGACACCAGTAAGATACAAACCTGTCACACACTGCAGATTTTTCAGCCAATCCAATATGTATACCCATGCCCAACATAATGTCTGAGCAGCTCCTACTTTTCAGAAGAACAAACAAATGGTGCAGGTTAAACACAAGAGCAAGGCAAAAAACGCATATGGCATATTACACCACATGGAGCAGGTCTCCATGAGTGGTATTCTCCCTTCCATGTACAGATGGATCCCTCTCTGGTTTCTGTTGTGCAGCTTCTGCTGCCAGCAAATGATGGGGCTCTTCAGGGGCAGGGAAAACCTGGGTGCTGGAATTAATAAAAAAATCTAATAAAATGCTACAAAACACCCTTTTTAAAGGTGGATAGCACTTTAGATCTACAAACTCTCATTTCAGAAAGTTGTTATTCTTTGGTCATGAGATTCAGATGCAAGAGGAAGGACTCAGCAGCCCATGGAGCCGTACTGGGAAATTACAAAGCAGTCAGCAGACATCCTGGCACACACATGTTCTTCTGAAGGTGGCAGCTGCTCTAGTCTGATTAGCAGCCATGAAACTGGTTGGTTGTAAGCCAGATTGATAAATAAACTCTTTCAATAACAAATCTGCCTTTAGATGTTAGAATGAAAATACATTCAATAAACTCTTGTTTGTTTTCCAGTCTTTCAGCATGTGTGTTAGACTAAAACAAGAGTAAGACCCCATAATGCAGAAAAATGTTACCTCAATGTAGTGGGGGGTTTTTTAGGAACAATGAGACAAACAAATAAATTTGTTAAAACTGTAAAATGAGATCAGAATGACTTCGGTTCAAGTAGTCAAAAGTGATCTTCATTTCCCCTCAGTTCTAAAAAATATTGTTGGCTGTCAGCAATGTCCAAAACTGTTTTGATTTCCTTTCTGGCTAAGCTGGATTGCTGAACAGCATGTTTGATTCTAAATCAGAATTAACATGTTTCTAGCTACAGCGTTTTTATATGACTCTCTAGGTTACCTATAGGAGCTGCAAAAGCTGAGCATGCTAAAGAATGGCTCCCCTAATCTTTGGCACACAAAGGATTTTATGAAGGGATAACACTGACTTCAAAGATAAGCAAGTTGCTACAAAAATTAAATCCCATTTAGTATGAGGACAGCTGGGGAAACCAAGTAAGAAGATTAGTTGAAAATGTAGTGGTCATAAGTCTTAGCAAGTCAGCAACTCCTAACTGATCCTGGAAGGCATTTTGAGATGGTAGAGAAAATAACAGGGTATTCCCTCGGTACCCTTCCTCATAGTATAAACTTTATTTACACTTAAATGGCAATGGCAAAGAATAGAGGAAAACACTAGAAAATAAATGAAATTCCACAGAAGGGGCCAAGATATCTGCAAGGCAATTTGTTCTCAGTCAAAATTCAACCAAAAGAGACCATATAATTAGTGCCCACTGAAACACCATCTCCCAGGGGTCTGCAAATTGTCAAAAGCTGAACCCTAGCCACATCAACCTGGTACAGATCCCTCAGCCTGCTGGAGGTGGTAAGCTCCTCTCCGCTCCTTATGCTCGAGTATTACCATGCTGTGTTGATGAGCTTGGCAGCTGCTCACTTGGATATCGTGGTGTGCTGCTGGTGTGATGTCTGAGGGGAGCTGCTCAAGCAGAAAGGCTCTTTGTGTGGAAAATACTGTCTGTCTGCAGCCCACCAGACTGTGTAAGGGCAGCTCAGGCTGTCAAACGAGACAGTTTGCATATTGTAATAGCCATGCTGCTAAAAGCAGAGGTTTCCTTTACAATCAAACGTTCAAAGTTATTAATAACTGTGAGTGTGTGACCTAGTGAAATAACTGGACTGGCATATGGGAAATAAGACGATTTATCAATGACAAGATGTTTCTTTCCCTATCATTTCAGTTCTCTGATATATTTCAGTCATTCCTGGGCAAACAGTGTGCCAATTAGTTCAACTTCCCTGGGGAAAGGATCTGACACTTTTTTCTTCCCCTGAGAACATGTTTTCACGCTTTTAATCAGAATATGCTGAGACTGCCTCAAATCACAGGAGTATGTCAAAATCCATAAAAAAGCCCATAAAGTGATACTCACAGGTTGGCTTTCTGGTTTTATATTTCCTGGTGGTTTTACCTGTAAGGAAACAAACCTGTACAGAAATATATATCCAGATATACTTATAAATGACTGGTGAGGATTTTGAGGATTGACTTCTGAGACTGATTTCAGATACTGGCCAACAAAAGCAACTGGCAGCCCTGGGGGATACTATCAGAAGTAGGAATGACCCCATTTATTCCAAAGAATATAGACTGATATCCAGGCCCCTTTTTACTCTCCTGTGGCGGGTCGGCCCCCAAGTTGCCTCCACCCCCCAGGCCGAGGACACGTCCTCGGGAGGAGGAGAACTGCCTGGGCGGGCCTCTGGGGTATGAGTCTCTGGGTCCACCCCTGAATTGTAGGGAAAGGCGTACCCAGGGCTCTGACTCCGCCCTCTCTTCCAGCAAGTTCTGTTCTGTTATGTATATTATTGGTTACTTTGAATTGTACTCCACCCTTGCTTGTAGTTATTGGTTCTGTATGCTTATCCCCACCCTTTCCCTCTTTCCTTATTGGTTAACCTACCCCCTTTATGAGCCAGCGAAAGAAGTTCTGTAAAGGTTGTTCTTCTCCTCCCTCTCCCCCTCCCGAACACCTCGACCCTAAACCCCTTACTCTTAATAAAGGGGAGATAGGAGGGGAACTCCCTCCCGCTAGCCCTTTGCCTTGTCTGCCTCTAACTTTTATGCCTACTACACTCTCCCATTGATATTTCTCATTAGGATCAGCAGCACAATCTGAAAACAAAGCAGGGCTTAGTGTGGGAGGATTATGCTGTTCCACTACCACTGATTCAAATGGATGTTCCTGGATTTCCCTTAATCATGCTGGGATGTCTCCAATGCCATTGTAACTTCAAAGCCTGCAAGAGACTCTGCTGCCCTCTTGTTTTCCAGCCTTTCACCTACTTTTCTTGCTAAATATGGCAATTAGAAGGTTGATAAAGGAATTGTAAAAATATTATGAAATATCTATGTGTTAGCAAAAATAAACTGTTAGCACCAAAGTATTTGCTCTAATTCTGAGAAGCTGTGTCAATGAATAGAGCACATTTTCTCTTTACATTTTCCCCCTAACTGGAGAAGGTATTTTGCATTGTCTCCATTGATTCTGATGTTTTGCATCATGATGATTCTCTTCCCATTCACCAGAAGCAGCGCTCTGCATACCATCTTAAAATCTACATGGCATTTTTGCAGCCTCAGAGAAGTACAGCTGGGACATGGATGGGAATCATTGTCATTCTTGTTCCATCTTTTTTTTTTTCCCTTGATCACAAATTCTCACCAGTAGTAAAACCAAATGAAATAATAATAATAATAATAATAATAATAATAATAATAATAGTGTTGTCATTTAAAAGGCTTCCACCATAAAATAATGACTGCCTGGTCTATAGACTCTTGTGTGAATACAAGCACTTCTTTGTGCCAATATTATATTCAGAAATTATAACTGGGAATGCTTTCCTTTTGTTTCAGAGTGTTTGCTGGTAGAAAAGAGAGTGCTTCAGAGTGGTGCTGTGGGCCATGCCAGTACCAGGACTCTTGTTCTCTCCCTGGTCCTGGCAGCAAGCTGCCCAGCTTGGAGAATCCTGTGGCATCAGGGCTGCAGTGCTGGGAGGGGAGGGGCTGCTGTGAGAGGGAACCACAGTAAGTGACCTCCAGAGCCCTGCTGAAATCAACATTGCTGGGAATTTTGTGGTTTTGTGATTTGCGCCTGGATGTTTATCTGAGTCTAGATTTTTGAAGATGTAGAGTCTTTTCTCAGCTTTCCCAAGGCCATTCACCTCCCTGTCTGGTTCGAGATCTATAAAATAGGGGTGGTAAAATCATCCTTCTTTTACTTTTTCATTCTTCTATTAGATTCATTACCGGGTGTGTTTGCAGGGTCCATCACCCCCAAGACATGTTCCCTTCATAACAGCAATGGAAATTAAGCCAGTGGGCAGTCATGCTGCAGTTGTGATGGGTCATGGGAGATGGAATGTGGGTCAAAGTTTGACATTTTGTGTTAGTTTGGCCCTCACTTTCTCTTAAACCACTTTAAAAATATTTTTATAGCATGTTTTATAGTCCTTTCAGGATCACAAGTTAGCTCCTCTTCTCTTACATTTTTCATATTAGATTTATGTTTTGGCTCGAATCTAAAACAAATGTTTTCAGTTACTAAGCTTTTCATCAGTTTTAAGAGCATTGTTTCCCTTTGCATCAAATATTTAGGACAGAAATATGATATTCATAGAATTAAATCATCTGAATATTTATTACTAATGATTTCATTTGGAAAAACAATGTTGACCACTTAGGAGTTTTGAATAAAGACCAAGTGCGATGCCAAAGGCATGTTGTACATGCGATTTGGTGGAGCTGCTCCAGAAGTAAGCAGTTAGCAATAAAGGAATAATGTAGCTTGCAAATGGTACAAGGCATGTGGGTCATCTTTGCCAGGATTGCTGTTCCTATAGAGATGCATTTTGCTTATGGTATTTGTGGTAGCTTACTGATTTCTTGTTTCAAATGACTCAAAGGTTTTCACTCTGGAAGGTTTGCATTTCTTCCTTTGGGAGCTACTCTACAGTGACCTTTTTTCAACATCAGATGTGACACTAAACTTGACAGAGAGCAAATATTTGTCCTTCATTGGGGTTGCTCTGAAGCCCTTTGCAACGAGGAGGGATCACAGTTGGCTGGGAGGCAGCTCTGGGGCATCCTGACTTCACTGTGAATTTCGTTTTGTGCAGGCTCTGATATAACTGAGGGAGAAGAAGGCGTAGCATTTTTCAGAGGAAGCATTGAGTGTATTGAGGTCAGTTCTTTTTGTTATTTCAGATCTGCATACATTTCATCAGTATAGTGCTTGAGTGCTTTGTTATCACACCTTGTCAGGTGACGAAAGTATCAACTCAGCATTCACAGCCTCTTCTCAGCCCTGAGTCTGTATAAATTGTGTCACCTCCTCTCAGCAGCTATGGCCACCCCTTTGAGGGAAGGGCTGGCTGTGAGGAAGAGGTGTGACTGGGGTGGCTGCTGTGGCTCCAGGCCACTGGCACAGACTGTCAGCCTTGGCACACCACTTCCTGCCCCTGGCCAAGCGTCTCGGATCTGCAGAGAATAAAAAAGATTAGTGGCATGATTTGTAAAGGCAGCCTGATGTGTAACACCATCCTGAGAAACGGGGCTGGGGGAAAGTGCAGTGGAAATTTGTAGTCTTTTATTTGCATAAGGGATATGTTAGAGTGCCATGCATTAGGAACTTCAGTGATAAGTGTCCTACATCTGACTATGTCTCTGGTGAGTCTTCTGTTTGTGGGATCTAATGCAGGGCTGCCTGCCTGACCGTGGTTCAGGTAATTTCTTTCAGAACAGAAATGGACTTTTGCTGTCAAGGACAGGAAACGGTCTGTGTGGAGAGCAAAGAATCAGGGTTGATTTAAATTTTTTAAATTCATGACTCTACCTTTGTTTATAGCCTTTACTCATACCCCTTGAAAATCATAAACCTTTTGGGAAGAAAATCAAAATGAACAGTCACTTAATGCTTTTAATGTCCCTGCAGCTCTGAAATGTTATTTGCTTCTGCGTTTTCTCTGGAGAGCTGAAGAAACAAGGCTGTTGTGCAGGTGTCAACATTCATTTTAAATTGTCCATTCCCAGCTGCAGTTTTCAGGAAGATAACTTGTTTCTGTTTCCAAATCCATCAATTTGCTTATTAGAAAGCAGTAAGGAGTATTTCCCAAAAGATTGTTGATCCTGTCAAAAGTTGATGTAATGCAAAATACTGATTCAAACATTGGAGTGTTAGGGACTGTCCTGAAAGAAAAGGCAGGATATATTATTCTGTCATATAACGTGTCATTACTGCTTCATGTTCTATTGTTAAAAAATTGCTGTGGAAACAATAAAATGCATTTTTACAATAAATGTTGGGAACCATGAAACTGTTGGTTTTCATGCTTAGAGGGAGAATTTTGTGATGTATCTGGGACTTGTTCTGGTAACATTGTTAAAATATTTTATTGTTTTTGAAGGGAATTACAGTATCTTGAGAGTTTTTGGGGTGTACATGTATGTATGAGAGAGTAAAAGTCATCTGCCTCTGCATTAGTTACTATCACTTCAGCACTGTGTTCATATCAATGCATGACACTCACAGCATCACTTCAGCTGCAATTAAACTCATGTTAAAAGCTCATCCTTTTAATTGTTCTTAAGCATACGTATTTAAAACTCAGAGCAAAACTTTCATTTCTAGCTAAAACATCATTTGGGAAGCTTACAATATTTCTTTAACTGTCAGATTTTTTTTCCTGTGGTGAGTAACTACAAAATTAAACAAACCTGCAGGTGTTTAGAATAGGCAGTTTTCACAGTAACTCCCAAAATCTTTCCAGCTTTTCTGTCTCTTATACTGGGGATTATTCTACTATTATATTATCTGTGCAGCTGTTGATGGAGAAGGGAAATATGTCAAATTTAAAAAATCTGTATTTATCAAAGAAACAGATCAAATAATTAGAAAAGATCCATAGCTGTCTTTTAGTATTGTATTCTTTGCCCTTTTTTTCTTCCATTTCCATATACTATCTGCTATCAACGAGGGAGCTGGAGCTGCAGACCCCCACAATGATATTATTATAAGCAAAATCCTTTCAGACATATTGGAGAGCTAATTTTGAATGAAGTAAGTTATAAAGCTATACTACTCACTGAAAAAGACAACACCTAACATATCTACATTAGCTGGTGGAAGATAATTCACCTTACCAGCCAGGGTGCAGTCAAAGGAAGCTGAGGATTTCAGCGCAATAAGCATATCCACACCCTGCAATTTTAACGTGCGAGCTTGTGGTAAGACAAAGAGCTGTAGGCTGTAAGCAATGCCTGTTACAAACAGCAGGCACCTGGCAGCCTGATGAGGGACTGTGCAATGGGAATTTGTGTTCCTGAAGTTATGAAATGAGATCTGTGTAAAAGGTAAACAACAACAACAAATAAAGGTAAGCACAGAATGTCTGCAATCTCTCAGTACACACCAAAACCCATCGATAAAGATGTATATTCATGTCAGATGCTAAATACAGAATAAAAGGTATTGAAATGGCAGAAAATGGATACTTGAAGAAGCAAATTTATGATTTTAATGTGAAAGATGTAAAATACAATTTCATTTGGATTTATGACTGTGATATCATTATGGTGATTTATATGTTTAAAAGCTGTGAAATTAATAATCTCAAATGAATCTGTGTCTGAGCTCATGTTTCTGTAGCAAGTCTCGGGTAAGTGTCAGTGTCTAATATATTTTTAAGTAAAAATCTAATTGGGATTTGTTATTGCTTCTAATTAATGTCCATAAATGAAACATAGTTTTCTGCTCATTACCTGTATTCTTTTTTCCCTTGCAGGATTTTCTACCCCAGTAAGTCTCAGCACCTTGGATTATTGGTTCCTCTTTCACTACACTATGGGGAAAGAAATAAAAGGCTATAAGCCAGCATCAGTCCAGGTTTTGCTTCTTCGTCAGGTCCCTGCTGGAGGTCTGAGCTGTGATTCAGCTCAAAGCAGATGTCCTCTGAGCCAGCCAAACCTTGAATTTCCCTTCCTCACAGTGGGAAAACGCAGTGCTTTTATACCAGGTGGGAAGCTGAGCTTGCTGGGAGAGAGTCCCCCCAACTTCTTAAGGGACTACACAGATAACTGGATCACAGAGAGAGGCTGCTGCGCTGCTGGTGAGGTGTGGATGCCTTTTTACAGATGCTGGTTGGGGCTCTGGCTTGAAAAGAGAGTCTGCTGTTGTACTCGCCCTTATCTGGTGGCAGCAGAACATTTACCATTTCCTGAAAACACCCCGTCAGTCTGCTGGAGCCAGCCCTGGGGAGGTTAATTCAGTGCTGTGAGAGTATTCATAGTCTGTCAGTGGGCACTGAGGCAATATGGGGCTGTCACTCCATGTTGTGGTTTAACTCCAGCCAGCCCTCGGCTCCTTGTGGGATGGGAGAGATAACTGGAAAAAAAAAAAAAAAGGGTAAAATCTGTGGGTTGAGATAAGAACAGTTTTATATTTGAAAAAAATACAATATAAAAATAATAATTATTGTATTAAAAACAAAGACAAAAAAAAGAGAGAGGGAACTAAAACCCAAGAAAGGCAAGTGATGTGCAATCCAGCTCCTCACCACCTGCTGACTGATGCCCAGCCCATCACTGAGCAGTGATCTGCAGCTCCTGGCCAGCTCCCCCCAGTTTATAAACCGGACGTGATGTTCTATGGCATGGAATAAATATCCCTTTGGCCAGTTTGGGTCAGCTGTCCTGGCCACACTTCCTCCCAGCTTCTTGTGCAACTCCTCCCTGGCAGAGCATGGGAAACTGGAAAGTCCTTGACTCGGGGTAAGCAGTACTTCACAACGATTAAAACATCACTGTTTTATTATTCAGTGATAATAAATAATATATTTATTATACAACATTATTCTCAAAATGAATCAAAAAACCCACAGCACCATACCAGCTATCAAGAAGAAAATTAACTCTAGTACATCCCAAAAGAATGCTCCATAACTGCCCTCCAGCCAGAGCCAGCTTTAAATGGTACAGCATTTCTCACCACATAAAATACTGAATAAAGAGCTTGATGTAAGTTTAATAACAGCTGCTGCAAAGTGTAAGATCTAAAGAGCTTTGTATATTTTGCATGCTGTGAAACTATCTCTCTCATGTCTCTATTATCTCCAAACAGTAGCTATTCTTGTCATTGAGAGCTCCTAAAGCCTAGTGGCTTCATAGCCTATTGACTTGGAACGAAGGTCAGACTACTGGTATTTGTGATCTATAATGTGTTTACCCAAGCAGACGTGGCTGAAAAAGACCTCTTCGTGGTGTCTGCTGCCACTCCAGAGAGAAGCTATAGCAGTGACAAGTTTGTTCTCAGTCCCAAGGGGCTGTAAGAAGCCAAACATGTCTGACTACAACCGGTTTGTATTATTAATAGAGGAGTGCAGAGCTCTTATGGCTGATGTGCGTCTTGTGAGGATGTTCTGCAGCACCAAGACTTGTGCCTTCGTAAGGCAGGCACCTGGTGAATTAGTTTTCCTACTTGTACAACTTCTGACAGAGATAGAGGTGTCTTTCAAAATCTTCAGGAAAAAAAGGGGATTATATCTATATAAATGAAATATCTGAGAAAAATCCCTTCTTAGAATTTAGAAAGTTCATAATCTTGTCACTGGCTGCACAGGAAACATGCACAATTTTGGAAGGACTGTTGTGCCCAACTCCTTCATGTTAGACTTTCATCTTTCTAACTAGTTCCTGTATGAGAACTAAAAGTGATTTACCTTTGGAAACAGCTGAGATCTATATTAGGGAACTAATTTACAATAGATATATATATATCTAAATCTGAAATGTCTATCTAGAACATCCCCCTGGCTATATTCAGTAGATGAACACACATTTCCTTAGTTAATTTCTTCTTTTTCATATCAAATGCCACTTAATTGTAGTGCACCTCATGGTGGAGACATACTGATGATGATTTATTTCAGGAGGTTGTGCTGGAGGGGCTGACCACAACTTGCTGAGTACTCAGAGAAGCAGCAATGCCTGGCCTCACCAGCTTCGAGGATCATTTCTGCCTCTGAAGCCAGTTGTCGCCTTGACACATCTCCCTTCACTGTCTGGTTTTGCAATGCCACTGCTGCTGCCCTGTTCCTTTCATTCAGAAAATCACGTGTATTTCTAACCTTTAGTGTAATGCCCAATTATTTCTTAACATTTTGAAAGTAACACTGAAATAAGGAAGAATTAACTTGCTTGAATATGTACAACCAACATTCTCCTATTGTGATCATCTCAAGTTGTACACACGCAGCAAAATTTGTCACTTGACATTTAAGAGGGGATTATGCCACACAGAAGCTGTTGTGCACATATCTTCCCAGTCTCAAAAGCCTGGCTGCAGCACTTGAGCAGCAAACCAGACACCCCTGATGAAGGGTGTGATTAAACACTCACACTATTATCCTGATTAATATGCAAATAAGCAACACTAAACTGTTTACAGGATTCAAACAGTAATCACTGACCCACTTCAACAAATGAGGAATGCAATCATGCTCCACGTAAGGACAGTGAATACATCTCTTTCTGCCATTCATTTGAGCAGAAGGCTCTCGAATTTAATGTTTTATGTTCAGAATATAAATGAATTTCATCTTTTCTGAACCTTTATTCCTGTAATATTGAAGAGAATTAGGCATATTGTTTTGTTCATATACCACCCTTCCGTATTAAAGATACATTTGAAATTTAAAGATACATCTGAAATAAGGAAAAGCCTCCCAAACCCTGCATAGTTAATCTGTTTGCATATGTTTCATCAACAGAATAAAAAGAAAATACACGTCTTTAGTCTGGCTTCTATAGAGTGATCCAGTAGCACCACCTGCTGTTAACAGGGAGCACAGCTGCTTTAGTTACATGCAGTATATACTATTTTTATATGTAAATGTACTTATATTCCATAAGCATCTCTATGCTTTAACCTTTTTGAATGGCTATGAAACAGGCTTCTAAATTGCTTTTGTGCTCTCAGAAATGTCAATCTGGGTGTCCTTAACAGGAAAGGCAGGTATTTAAAGAGTGATAGACTTTTCCAATGTACCCCATAATATTTAACAATGACAAGAGATATATTTACTGGAAAACATCTGTTTAAATGTTTTACTCTTAGTGGGTTTTTTGTGGAACATATTTTGGTGGAAACTCATATCTTGGCAGCAGTAAATGGTCTGGTAAATTAGAAAGCCATTACACTGGTTCCAGTGAAGGAGAAAATAGAGCAGTGGTATTTTTAAATGTGGGAATGAAATTCTAAAGCATTTACAGAGATCCACTTGGGGTTGCAGAAATTTAAATTAACTCAAGTTAGTAAGTCAGAAAATTGTCTCACAAATGAACAAAGACTAACATATTTTTTGTCCAAATTGAAGCTCCTTTTTAAGTAATAATGAGCAGGTAGTTTGTCCTTTTCCCTTTATCTATTTCTCTCCCCTCTTGTATTGGCACTGCTAATTCATGCCTTCCAGTGCATTCCTTGGTTTTCCCTGCAGCTTTGAGCTGTGCCCGGGAACCCAGTGAGGGACAGCATCTGGAACTGGTGCTGCATGGGCAGCACAGAGATGCCCTGCAGGAAAGCACTTTTGCCAGTGCCAATGCCAAAGCCCACTCCTTCCGCCCTGTCCCCTGAGCATCTCCCCAGTGTGCAGGTGCCATTTCCCCTCCTGCCTTACAACACAGCAAGAGGCTTCCTGCTTGTGGAATTTGTGGAAAAGGACAAAGTCATTCATCTATGTCTTACACCTTCCCTCAAGGTTGGATGTGGAATTCATCTATTTGACGAATTTGTGCCTGGGTGGTTAAAAATTCATTCTGCTGCTCACAGTGTCTCCTGGGTTTGCCCAGAAAGAAGGTGGGTCTTTTCTGGTGCCTATTACTGTACAGTTGCAATCTCTCACAAAAGCAGGATCTGGGTTTCATTGCCCTACTGTCATTATGAGGTTTAAAAAGTCTAAGAGAAAAGGAAATTTCAGTACTTACCTGAAACAGGGTTTAGAAGTAACTCATCCTACCAAGCATTCTCTACCACTGCTATTGACATAATTAACTAATTATGGCTGTAGGAGTTCACAGAGTGCAGACAGCTCCGCCAGGATGAGCCCAGGCGTGGTGACATGATGGGCTCCCTGGCTGTGTGATGGGGTCCCTGGGTGTTAGACAGGGAAAGGCTGGGCTAGGCTGTCCTAGTGCTTTGCTGAGGCAGCACGGGATGCAGGCGGAAGCCCAGGAGCACGGACTTGCAGGTATGACACTAACCTGAAGCTCCGTGGCACTACCCAAGGAGGGGAGGCATCGAGTTGTGCACAAGGCAGTCAGGAACATGTGTGTCATGGTTAAAGCTCAGTCAGAAACTAAGCCCCATGCTGCCACTTGCACACTCTTCCTGATGGGGTGGGGAGAGAGAATCAGAAGAGTGAAAGTAAGGAATTTGTGGGTTGACATAAAGACAGTTTAACAGGGAAAGCAAAGGCTATACATTCAAGCAAAGCAAAAAATGGATTTCGTTCACCATTTCCCATAGGCAGGCAGAGAGTTTAAGTGGGAAGTGGTTTAAGTGGAATAATTACAAATTCACTGTGGTAAAAAGAGAGAAAAAAGATTAAAGACATTGAATGAGAGATCTAGAAAGACTTCTAATGAATGCTTATGATGCATGCAAGAGTGCAGTCAATATTTGCACCATTGATGCAAGAAAGCACAGAAGAGAAATCCTGGATACTTGTTAGTCTGAGAGGAACAAAAAAAATCCCCTGTAGCTGTCCCTGCATTCAGAATGAGAGAGATAAATTTCACAGAACGACAGAGAAAAATTCAGAAGATGGAAAATCACAGGAAATGGACACCAGTTTATTCCAGGCAGAACTCCACTGCTTGCAGGTAAGTTTAATAAAACTGGTGGAATTTAAATAAAGCCCTAGGAGAAAGCAAATGCCAAATTCCCATAGCAGCCAGTGGACATTGGAAAAGAAATAGAGCTCAACAGTTCAAGAGGTGACTTAAGAAAACAGATGACACCTGTTAAATACATAGTGTTGAAGTAATTAATTACATCAGTGGAAATGGAAGTGAAAAGTTTTTAATAAAAGTTGATGCAAATGAAAAGTTATTGAAAAGATAAATGTGAACATTTGACTTGGATCAAGACAAGCCTGATATATTACAGAAGGGATAATGATGATTCAGTGCACTACTTGGATGCAGGGCTGCAACTGTACAGCAACAGTTTCCACTGGATCTTAAGGACTAATATAGCACCTTCAAGTGATCATAAAGTTTAGTGAAATAAAATTGTGTTCAGGGCTTGGTGGGCACCTGGTATCTAGCCAAGGTCAACCCACATAAATCCCAAGAAACTCCATAAAAGAAAGGAAAATTGTGCATTTGTGTTTTTTTTCCCCTATGTTTAAAGAAATCTATGCCACAAACAATATTCTCGATTTTAATACTGCAGACTACTAGTAAAGGCAAAAATGTATCAGCAGTGCAAATCCCATGTTAAACTCCCCACATTCTTTTGGGGGAATAGAGCTTTACTGAGGCAACAGCTTACAGTGTTGCAACCCTTCTGCCATGTCTGAGCTCTCACTGCCATTCAAGGCCTACAGTAGACTTCTGAAATGGGTTGTCAGTCTTAAAATATACAGCATTAGCAGAGGGTTTGTAGTACATTCATGAAATTTCTACAATTGCGAAATAATTTAGCAATTTCATATAGCATTTTGTAAATCACTATGAAAGATCTCTTACTTTGTAAAACATTACAAAATGTGCAGTTCAGAGAGGCCACCAAGACTGGATCAGATATGGCAGCAATGTTTCTACAGGATACAGGACACCCCTTGTGATTTCATAGAATATAAGGCAGAACAGGCGTGTTCTCTTCCAGAGAGATGGTAAATAATGCATTGTATTATAAGTGACCTTTATGTCCTTTAGGAATTTTACCAAGCATAGCCTGTGCTAAAAGTTGGAAAGAAGTTAAACTGAAGGACAAAGCAAGCCTAAGCCAGTGGTTAGTGATGCAGACTAACCTCCTACAGCACTGTGCTTCAGCAGCCCAACTTCTGCACTTCAAAATATTCCAAGTTTCAAAAATTTTCTGAAATTTGTTTGAACTTACTATCTAGTTGAACGCCAGCTTTGTAATTAGTGTTAATTGATTCTCAATTCCCCATGAAAAGATTACCAGAACAGTTTAGAAAGTATGTTAAAGAGAATGAGTAACATTTGCTCCAGTCCTAGACTGAACTTGTGGTGGTGGGGATGACACACTTCTGAATAAAGAAAACCACAATCCAAGTTCCTCAAGTACTCTAATTGCTGTAGAATGTAATATACTAGAATAGTTAAGCTGGAAGGGATGTAACAAGGACCATCTAGTGCAGCTATGATGTCTAGTCAGGGACCAGATGATCTGGGACTTTCTCACTGTACCAGTGTACAGCAAACTAGATCCAAAGGGTGGCACACTGACAGAATATGCAGGAAGTATTTAAGTAAATTAATTTCCCTTAAAATGAATTACAATATCTGTCTACTGCAGTGATAACCCATGCACTAGAAATAGTTAATAAAATCAGTAAGGGGAATAATTTTTTAGTTTTGCAACTCTGTTTCTTGCACCGTAAAATTCTGACAAATTCTGCTACTTTCACTAGCAATTTCCTCTGCAGAACATTGTTCTCTTCACTGTATTATTAAGGGTATATGTATTACCCAGCTATAGGCTGCAAGAGGATCAATGAAGACGGCACTCACTGAATAGTTAGATCTTTCCCTTCTACTAACGAGCAAAAACATCTGTTTCAGATCCTTCTTTCCACTTGATCTGAATAATAAAAAATAAAAAATTAGATGGGCATGTCCACTGGAATAATATTCTTAGAGAATTTTTGTTTCTAAAACCAAATGAAAGAAAACACCTTTTACTGCAGAAACAATTTTAATAAGATCAAAGCATACAAAAAACTATCAGAATAAATGTTAGATGAACAGAAAATGAAAGAGCAATTGTGGCCTCACTGGGCAATGCGTATATATATAAAATTGTTCATCCTACATGCTTATTCTGTCCATTCCACAGCTGCCCCAAATGCAGGCATTGCATGTTTCAGAGAAGCCTGCAGCTAAGAAAGGGCTAACTTACCTTTTACTGACTTGATTCACAAAATTCACCAGATTTAGGGTTTTTTTAAAATCTTACTTGCAAGTCACGTTTTACAGACAAGATTCTACCACTTAGCTTTGGTTGATGTAACATTTTAAAGAATATTTGCTATTCACACGATTTGCATTAGATGTTTAAAACACCATGACCGGAAAAAGTTAATTTGTCCAGCCAGTACAAAAAAGTACAGCCAAAGAGGCTAAAAAGATATTTCAGAACCATCACTGAAGCCTTTACTGTATCATAGTCACTTCAAGTGTTGTAAAACAGTTTTCTACCATCTTCAGCTTTTCTTCAGAAAGCAGATTTTCTTGCTTCAATTGTCCAATAAAAGCTTCCAAGGACCTAAGTCTCCCCAAAGTTTTTACCTCCTGCATTTCAAGCAAAGTTATCTTAGAGTGGAGTTTTGAAATTTTTTGCCAAAGGTGATCTCTGTCTATGTCTTGTCTGCAGTATGAATGCTCTGTCTGCAGTATTTCATTTCCACCATATTCAATCGCTTCTGTCTCCTCTGTGTCAAGAAACTCTTCCTTAACAGGCAGGAAAGAACTATTTACTCTTTCAGGCTCTTCTGGACTCTCATATGGCATAATAATAGCAATGACAGACTCTTCACTTCCACTGAACTGTTCAATACTTTGAGTGACTGTACTCAGTAAAACTGCATCTTCACTTGTCTGTATGTCACCAGAACAGACCACATGAGGGACAGGATTTTCAACTGCATAGTCAGTAACTGACCCTAAAGCATTGTTCCGTTTCAGAGATGAATTCAAGCAGTCAGGGTCTGTAAATTGCAGGACTGTAGCTGTACAACCTCCGGGATCCTCTACAGAAGTATGAACACTGGGAGCTTCCATGCTCTGGACTGCTGCTGCCATTAAAACAGGATTAGGCTGACGTAAATACTGCTTAGATGAACTATCAATAATGGAACTGTCTGCCTGAAAGCCACCTTCATTTTGAAGCTGTTGGTTTTGAATTTGTAAAGGTTTACTCAATGCAGTTGAGCAAACTACTTCTGCTTTTTCCTCCACATTTTGTGCAATTACAGGATTTTTCTTTGGTGTACAAGGTTCAAGTGGTACAGATGCTTTCTCTGACACTACATTTGTTTTTTCCTGCTGTGGACTGTTCTGAGACGAATCTTTTTCCTGGAGGAGAAAAAGAAAATTAAAAAAGAAAATCACCACCTTGTAACAAGAACATCACTGAGCATAAAAAAAATTAGGCAAATCTCATTTCATAGCATGGTACTGCATAAGGACTAACTTCAATGAGCAATGTTTAAAAATTACATCAGAGGCCAAAGAATAATCTATGTAAGCATCTTCCTTGACTTTGCTTCAGGTCCTAAATGTTAAGATACTATTTTAAATCTCTAAAGGCAATAATAGTGCTTGTTTTTATAGTCTGGTTTTCTTCTTTCTTATTGTGGTTTGGGGTTTTTTATTTGTTTTGTTGTGGGTTTTTTTCAAACTCTAGGGAACTGTTTTACACAACACACAGTAATTTTAAATGCACTTGAAGAGAAGTGGCTACACAAAGACTAGCTAGCATCTTCTATTACCACCTGAGACATTGTATTAAATACATGTATATTAAACATACACAGTACAAGGTTCTTGCATTAAAGATGACTGTAAACCAGCAATTCAATTCTGACAACTAAACTTCACAATTTATAAAAATGGAGATTTTTTTTTGTGATAGAAATATTAGCAAAAAAATACAACGTTAACAGGACTTTAAACAGAATCTGATACTGAAGGAGAGACAATTTGAAGCTAATCTTTTTTTAGCTACTTTCTTTGCCCTTCACATAAACTACATCACCACATGGTTACATTTAAGATCAATACACAAATGAGCTTTTAGGTATGTCAGTCAGTGAAACAAAAATAGTGGGTGTCTTGTTTTTTTCTAGTAGACCTGATTATGAAAAGAATAATCTGAAGAATTTGTACTCATGTAAAACTGTATACATGTTTAGCCTGGGAACTAAAAGACAAAAGAAAAAACCACCCTGAAAAAAGAAACAGAAAAAAACCCCAATTTTAACTCTGCTTATTAACTATAGGCCAGGCAAAAAACCCAAACCAAACCAACCAACAACAAAACCAAACAAACACACCAAACAAGCACAACCCTACAAAACAGACAAAACAAACAACCCATCCCCGCAAAAAAACCATAAAAAACTCTCCAAAACAAAACAAACCACAAAAACCCAAACCCAATTAATTAAAAAAAACAAAACAAAACAAAACAAAAACCCCCAAACAAACCAACAAAAAACCAGGAAAGGGAGAAAAAGAAAGAAAAACAGAACCAAAATGGAAAAAAAGAGACCAGGCTGAAAAAATGTATTATGATCAAAATGATAATTTCAAAGTATGTTTCTTAAAGTATGTACATAATCTGAAGTATCCTAAGTACATTAAACTTTGTGGTTCAGTTTTATATGAAACTTCAGTCTTAAAAGAAGTTGAAAATTTATACAGAAATAGCATTCATTTGGTTACCTTTACCTTTTCAAAGATGATACTTAACATCATGTCAGTCTTAGGGATTTTGTGAAAATGAAGCATTTCCCTTTCTTTGTTCTATCAGCAGCTGAAAAAGACTTTCTCAGACTATATATTTTAACTAGACAAATCTCTTACAAAATAAATTAGATTAATGTTCCCCAAATCTTCACCTATCAGAACTGCTACTAAGGTTAAAGGAAATGCACAAAAACAAGTCTCAGGATAGCTGCTTGAAGGCAGACTCTTACTTCCACTGAAAAGCCTCCCTGTCTATTAGTCCCCGCCCTCACACTCTTAGGTCAATCTTCAAATAAAAACCCTTGCAAGCTAATGTAGAATGGTTACTGATAATGAAACACTGGCAACTAAGTCTACTCTTGAGCCACAAACATTCTTTATTTAGAAGAAGAAATAGAATGAAATGTTTTATGAAGGATCATTAAGCATTTCTGGGAAGACAACCTTCACTTGCTCAGTTTATATATAAAGCAAGATGGTGGTGAGCAATATGCAAATATTGCAATTCTTTGCTCTCAATTTCCAAAGGCAGTTTGGGGCCTCAGCTTCTTGTTCCTCTGCATTAAGTCAGGAATACACTAACCAGGAATTCTTCCCCAAAATAAGAACTCTTTCCCGTATCCTTCTGAACACTCAGTCTATGTGGAAAGTTAAGGTGTGGGGCAAGTAAGAGAATCAGAGGTCAAGTCAAAAGATATTGTTGATTTGCTGAGGTGGTCACTTAAAGTGTGTGACTTGATGTTTAGAAAAGTGCAGTGAGAAGAAAGTAATGACAGAGAGAGAACCCAGGAAAACAAGTTCACAGTATCACAGATACGAAGCACTGGCATCTTTTTTCTTTTGATAGCAGGAAAATGATGGCTATATTAAAAATATGCATAGAATATTATTTTTCCAGACCGGATAAATCTATCCATGATTTCTCAGATATATATCACTGACGCCAAAATAATTTAGAGAAGTCATTGGTATGTTCTTGGCAACACAACTGCATAAAAAGTCTGTTACCTTTGTAACTCTGTCCACCTTTGCACGTGTACTCTGACTGGTCTATGGTCATGTGAAAATCAAGAGAGAATGAAGAGGTGGGTACAAGACAACTCTTCTTTGGGGTCAGAACACACAGCTTATCTGTAAGAGCACAGAAGCATGGGGCAACAAAGTCCAGCTCCAACGCTACAGCTCCCTGTTATGAGCGCAGCACAGAAATGTGAGTGATACATTGAACTAGGGCAGGGAAGCTTAAAGGAGAGATATTTCTTGCGAAGTTACTACTGCCACAACTTTCAAGACTTTCTATTTTTGTATTTGAGAGATTTATCAAGATTACTTTTCACGCTTGTGAAAGACAAGATGGAATCATCTTCGTAGGATATCTTTGGCAGGTTACAGTCCTGAGCTCTTAGGTTAAAGGTGAGGTACAGGAAAGAGAAATGCATAGTTTGAAACTAATATATTCCAAAGCCAGTATTTCTGTACAGTTAATAAAGACTTTAAAATAATATTAAAATATTAAGAGTGACTGCATAGAAAAAAATTAGAATCATAACGTTCTCACAAGAAATTAAAAGTTTTCTATAGTAAATGCTTCTGTAATTTCCAATTAAAAAAAGATATTGAACTTGCACTCAGAATATGGGAAGTTGTTCTTTACCTTATGGAATCACATGTTTTATGTTAATCCTGCTGACAAACTGATTTGATGGACAGGAATTCTATTTTTTAAATAAAATTTGATTACAAATTAATTAGAAAATCTGTATTACATCAACAGATGGTTATTTTTGTACTACAAAACAAAAATATTATAGATTACCTCATCATCTGAAGAAGAAAAAATAGTTGGCACAGCAGTATGTTTCAGGTATCGTATCCCCCATCGCACATCCAGGGAATCGGGCGTAAAATGATCACTGCAGAGGAGCTGGTGCTTACTTGGGGTCCATGAATCTCGCTTCATATTCCGCAACCATTTCTCAAGTCTCTCTTTATCATGAAGTGGGAATCTTTTTAAAGCAGTTGAAAAGACAAATGAGAACACATACAAAAAACCCTTGTTATTGTTGTCTTTCTTTGTTTTAAATAACAATATCTCATTGTTACTGACAAGGTAGCCTTCCCTTACAAAAGATTCAAAAAATCTTTTTTCAAAAATTTCAAGTATTAAGTGCTAATCTGGATGTCATGTACAGGTCAATCCAATAATTATCCAAATTATTTCTGGTTGAGTATTTGCTCTGGAGTTCAGACGCAAAATTTCTGATTTCTGCTAGCCAAGGGTTTCAGAATCTGTGGCCAAGATATTTTGAAAGGTTTGACTGTCCAACACTTGCTCAGAAAGCAGTTCTGCTCAAGGGAGATGAAATACTCACACATGATTTAAAGAAAGTTAAGACTGGCCCTCATTTTATTAATAGCATTTCTAGGGCTTGTCTTTCTAGACACAGCTAGTATTTTCTGTTTAATGGATTACCTCCTAACACATGCCCCTCTCTGTATTATCAGATAATTTGGCAATGCGAGTATTTCCAATACAGGATTTAAATTGTGTTCAAAAAGTAAATCTATGCAGATGCAAGGCATTTCTGTATTTTGTGTTTCAGCCATTAAGCTTTCTCAAAGCATTAGGAGCCCACATCATATTTTATAATTTAGAATTAACTTTTCAATCACCTAATCTACCTGAAAAGGAAAATGATGAGTATACACCTTCATAGAAAAAACCCCAATTTTGAAAATGCATGCAAATGGTCAGACAAATTACATCAGAAAGAGAACTAAACTAAACAGAAAGTAGGTGAAGATATGTAAGTTACTTAATGAATCGAATACAGAAGTTAAAGGGAGATTAAAGGATCATTATGATGTGCGCACAGTTAAGCAGCGATGGTAACAGGAATATGAACATTCAGACCACTCTTGTCTCTCACCTCCTCTCAGACAGGTAACAGAGTATTTGAAATGTACTTCTATATTTCTCTGGTGCATATCAATTTTATTTTAACTCTAGCATGTAACCACATATGATACATAAAACATAAGTTGACTTCTGAGCACTTAAATGACTACTGTTCAGAAAACAGTGTTCCTGAGAATCATGAGCAGTAATAACAACAAAAAAAAAATCCAAAACAAAAAACCAAACCAAAACAAAAAACCCCAAAAACCCCCAAAACCAAAAACAAACAAAAACCGCCCACAAAACAAAGCAAAAAACCAAAAGAAAAAAACAACACAAAAAACCCCCCTGTGCGTTTGTGATCCCACCCTCGGATCCCTGAAATGCAGATTTCCTCCAACAGCCACACACAGCAATGACTCTTACACAGGCCCTGTGTTCCAAAACTGCAAACTCAGGTGGTTTTGAGAGAAAGATGGCTGAAATTCACAGCATAAAGATGCATGTCTTTACCCCTTCCCCAGCCTTTTGAGTCTGTTGCCATCTAAGTCTTCAAATCACCAAGAAAACAGAGCAAGCTTTTGATGCGTCCAGCTCTGAGTACCTGCAGGAATGCAAGGAATAATGCTGGCACGAACACAATAACCTCTGAAGGGCAAATTAAGAGGTTCAGGCTTTTCAAATCCTGTCTGCTTAGATCGTGTACACCCAATGGCAGCATTGAACACAGGACAGAGCATGCTCCTTGAGTAACACAGCTTAGCCTGAGTGTCACTACAGAGGTTCAAAAAAGTCTCTCAAAAAGTTGATGGCTTCCTTTAATTGAAGGTCATGTCCCAATCACACCCTCTCCAAGAAAGCCTTGACAACATTTGCTCCCTCTGCAGTTACCCTCACAACACAGGACCCACTGCTCTCCCCAGACTCAGCCAGCTTCAGATGGAAAACAAAATAATCTGTAGCAAGAAACAGGTCTGATAGTGAAAGTTATTATTTTATCTTAAGGGCAACTTTGCTAAAACCAGCTCATGCTTCAATACCCCCTTACTCATCAACAGAACCTGTTCTCTGGTATAAACAAGACACAAGAAAAAGGGGAAATGGAAAGAGGAAGTGGACAGAATTTATTTAGCAGCTGCCATCACTACACAAGTCAGAGAAATGAAGAAATAAAACAAAGAAGGGCAGTTAGGCCAGTTGAGACTAGGCGACAAAAGATTTGGAAGGGGCTCAGACCCCAACCACAGAGCAGCAGAGGACTTCTTCAGTGGTGGTAAGAGACAAGGGAATAAAACTTGTAATTCATGTCAGCAGTAGTTGTTAATATAGGGCAAGAGAAATCTTGCCTATATTAGAAATCAAATCTCAGCACCCCTTCTACAGGAGCATGAAACCGAATGCAGCACAACTCAAATGCTAGATAAATCAGCTATGTTTTTGCAATCATCTCCATACTGATGCCATAAATTTTAAACACGTCTCAGAGCTCAAGCTTGTTTTGATTATCCATGTGGCACTACCATTCTCTAAAGCATAAAGACAAAGAAATTATCTTCATGCTTGTTTTATGATGCATTTCATATTAGAAATGTGTCAGGAAAATAAGCTTTCCTGCAATCTAAAACAAAATTTCTTTCAAAGTATTCTTCTTGTTTGTCTTCCTACACCACCTTCCTGATCTCGGAATTACTATGACTACTCAGAAATTGAAACAAAACTTGGTTTGAAGTATAAATTTTACCAAAACAGATTTTAAAGATAATTGTGGAATTTATTTTTCAAATTTTTCTTAAATTGCTTCTGTTGACAAACGGTTCTATACCATTCTTCTACACAAATACGTTAATATTTAGTTACCTGCACTGTGCTTCTCTCAGGATTGTGAAATACTGTTTATAACTCACTATCCTGGGAATGGACAGCCATGTAACCACAACAGTCCAGAGGTTACTGCGGGCCTGGGATGGAGACTGAGCCATTCAATGTCTGGACAGCAGAATGCAGGGACCACAAACTGTTTATTGGCAACCGAGATAGTTAGCTTCCACCTAACTCAGCTGCTTCCAAACAATCAGCAACGTCTCTGTTCACAGTGCAGGAAAAGTAATAATTCTAGTGGGAATGTTTAATTTTAAGGAACCAATACATGCTTACTTGCCTACTCTCCCAGGCCCTTCGTCTCGCATGCAAGCTGTCATACACAGGACACTTCACCCTGAAGCCAAACTCTCCACTACTGCCTGCCCTGCTGGAACATCCCTTCCGTATAGCCAGCGACGAAACAGAGTCAGAAGCACAAATTTTATTTTCCAGTCGAATTTCCTTGCTATTCACTTCACGGACCCTCCGCACAACCTATTTCAGAGTCCTTGGACGCTGCCGTATCATCGCCCCCTGCCCCAAGCTCCGTCCGTGTTGTACGAGGGACGGTGTGTGTGATTACACCCCACCTGTCCACCTCTTATTCCCTAC
Source organism: Origma solitaria (assembly GCA_013397895.1). Taxonomy (NCBI): domain Eukaryota; kingdom Metazoa; phylum Chordata; class Aves; order Passeriformes; family Acanthizidae; genus Origma; species Origma solitaria. Next base: position 800,631 of record VZRL01002171.1, read on the forward strand.
ACTTTCCCTTCCCCCGGGGTGGTCAACGCTATTTCCCTCCATCTTCCCGGGACCAGACGCGGTTCCAAGGGGACCACCAGCCCGTGGCGTTGAGTTTTTCGGCCATTTACTTCCGCGTTGGGGCTCGCTACCACCCCCACGGCCAGCGCTCCCCCAGCCCGTGCCCCGCTCGGCGGCCACTCACGGGTAGAAGCTAAGCTTGCGCTGGTCCCTGGCGCTCTGGCCGCCGCGGTTCTTGCAGCGGGTGGCGGCGCAGTACCGCGGCATGGCGCCCACCGCGGGCCGGGCGCGCACGGCGGGCAGGGCCGGGCCGGGGGCGG